>JAFMSR010000005.1:31330386-31357547 GCA_022818135.1 Saxidomus purpurata | reverse complement strand
AAGTACATCCTTTGGCTCAACAAGAAAAGGTGGTAATCTCAATTATAGAGCAAACAATGCATTGATGATCAGCTGTCAGACACTAGTACTGTGAAGCGGCGTGTGTTATTCGCACCTCGTTAAATTTGCAATTTATGTACAAACAGACTGAAAGTCGCTCACAGTGTCTATAGCAATAAGTTGCAGATTGGCTTTAATCTAAATTTTTTTTTTTTAGAAATTGAATAAATTATTTAATGAATAACAAACATTACACCAGTTAGAATAAATTGTGAGTTTTAGTTTGTCTTTTAATCAAAGGTAAGCTGCAAGTTTATAATATACATGCAAATTTACATGTGTGTACCATTGCAGCGCAATAACTCGAACTACCGATCCCTCGAACTGAAATCGCCGGACCCTTCAAGTTCGAGCGAACAAAGTTTAACTGTACTATTAACCTGTGGCTAATTGAAATTTATGAAATTTTGCATAAAGTGAACTAGCTGTATTATTAAGACTATATTAAACATGCTCATAATAGTAAAAAATCTGAATCAAAGGACTGAAAGTACTGGAGGATTGATTGTCTCTGAGCAACACAGACTGTACACATACATGTGTAAAAAATATTGAAATAGGCATAACCTATATTGGGCTAAATCATAAGGTGTCAAACCCCTCACAGCGATTCTACTCTATTACCATATACTGTAAGAGGAAGTAACCACTGCAGGAAGTTGGAAGAATTTCCAGGGCCTGATATTTTACGTCATTTCAATTGATCAATATTTTTTCAGAAATTATTTTCATTTACATGGGTTGCAAGATTGATTCAGAGGAGAAATATGTATTTTAAAACAGATAACCATAAAATGTTTTATAAATATAAAAAAACAGTCAGTGGAATACTTGGTAGACGGTGCAGCGTATCATTTGGGTAAGCATGATGTCACAAAGTCGAAACTTGTCAATTTTTCATGGGTATATGTGAAATAATTAATTTCATTGCTTTCACTATTCAATTGAATATTCGTACATACGTTTACCTATGGTGGTGGGCTTAGCCTGAAGGGTGGTTTGTGCCCTTTGAGCTTTCACCCCTATAAGAACAACACAGACTGTACACATACGTGTCAAGTTATGGTCCAGACAAGGAAAAGTAACCAAGGGCAATAACTCTGTAATGTGTCAAGATAGAGTTATGGCTCCTGTGCACTGCACTTCCTACCAATGTACTTGGCCATTGTATGAAGTAATATTGAATTCCAACCAGTAGTTATCAATAACTTTGTTTCGGGGGTATAAAAATGGTAAGAAAGAATAAAATAACAATGAAAGGCAGGATCAACCTGGAGCTGCATCAAAACCAGAACAGAAGGAAAACCAAACTTTTGACTGCAAACAAATTCAAAAATATGATTACAGTTAATGATATGCTTGTGTTTAGTAATATGTCTGTGGATCAAGATGCAGAGGTTGTGGAGCGGAGCAACTTTATATCATTGCTTTCATCTGCAAATTGTGTTTAAAACAGTCTTAATGTTGTTAACGGTGAGGAATATGGATACATGGACCACCCCTGCCAATTGCTCTTTCTATGACCATGAAATTTGAGGATATGGTGCAACCTCTATAGCATACACATGTTTTTTTATGATTTGACTCTGTGACCTAGTTTTTGACCCTAGATGACCCATGTTGGAACTTAACCTAGATATCATCGAGGCAATCATAAGTTTCATGAAGATCCAATGACAAATGCAACCTCTATAGCATACACAAGCTTAAATGTGGACAGACAGACCACAGACAAAAGGGGATCACAATATCTCACCTTAGCACTTCATGCTCAGGTGAGCTAACAAGAGGGCCATGATGCCCCTTTATCGCTCACCTGACTACCATTTGCTATAATAAAAGGGGTCATGATTCAAACCTTATTTGTAGAGGTCCACTACACAATGCTAAGTAACATTTCAAATATCTATTATCTGCCTGTCGGCCTTGTGGTTTTTTTTTAAAGTTTTCCCTATGTAAGCCTATGTGAAATCAAGTGCATTCCCCCCTCCTGGGAAGGGTTAATTTTAACCAAGGGGTCATGATTTGAACAATATTGGTAAAGGTCCACTACACAATGCTACATGCTAAATATCTCAGCTCTAGGCCTTGTGGTTTCAAAGAAGATTTTAAAGTTTTTCCTATATGAGCCTATGTAAAACCAAGTGACCCCCCGGATGGGGTCAATTTTGACCCAGGGCTCATAATTTGAACAATCTTGGTGAAGGTCCACTAGACAATGCCACATGCGAAATATCTAAGCTCTAGGCCTTGTGGTTTCAGAGAAGATTTTTAAATTGTTTTCCTATATAAGGCTATGTAAAACCAAGTGACCTCCCGGATGGGGTCAATTTTGACCAGGCCTCATAATTTGAACAATCTTGGTAGAGGTCCACTAGACAATGCAACATGCTTAATATCTAAGCTCTAGGCCTTTTGGTTTCAGAGAAGAAGATTTTTAAATTGTTTTCCTATATAAGCCTATGTAAAACCAAGTGATCCCCCGGGCACAGTCAATTATGACCCGGGGCTCATAATTTGAACAATCTTGGTAGAGGTCCACTAGACAATGCAACATGCTTAATATCTAAGCTCTAGAGCTTGTGCTTTCAGAGAAATTTTTTTATTATTTTTTTTCCTATATAAGCCTATGCAAAACTAAGTGACCAACCACACGGGGTCAATTTTGACCCAGGGCTCATAATCTGAACGATCTTGGTAAAGGTCCACTAGAAATGCTACATTCTAAATAACTCAAATCTAGGCCTTGTGGTTTCAGAGAAGAATATTTTTCCTATTTTTTGCCATAGCTACCAGAGTTCTTCATGGAATGGAATTCTTTGAACAATTTTGGTAGAGCTTCATGCAAGAAACATCCCTGCATAGTTTCATCAACATTGGCCCAGTGGTTTCAGAGGAGAAGTCATTTAATCAAAATGTTGACGGACAATGTACAATCATCCATTAGAAAAGCTCACCCTGGCAAAGGAGTTATTCAGTCAGGAGTTAACTAACTTGATTGTCTGATATCCCTGAACACTATTGGTTAGTCTCAAATCAATCCCACATGTGGTTACTGAATATAAGTACCTTGCATGCAAAATTTCAACCATATTTATTAAGTTAAACATTGGCCATAATTTGTACTAAATTCATACAAAAGTTATCTAACTTGACAGTCTGACACCCCTAAAGACTTTAATGAAGTTTAAAATAAATCCTAAATCAAATCTTGCATGCAAAACTTTAACCAAAATTTCAACAAGGACAATAATTTATAATAAATTCAGTCAGGAGTTATCTAACCCGATTGTCTGATATCCCTGAACACTATTGGTTAGTTTCTAATCAATCCCGCAAGTGGTTACTGAATATAAGTACCTGACATGAGACAATGCAACATGCCAAATATCTCAGCTCTCGGCCATGCCTTAAAGTTTTTCCTATATAAGCCTATGCAAAACTAAGTGACCACCCACACAGGGTCAATTTTGACCCGGGGTTCATAACTTGAACACTCTTGGTAGAGGTCCACAAGACAACGCTACATGCCAAATTTCTAAGCTCTAGGCCTTGTGGTTTCAGGGAAGAAGATTTTTAAAGTTTTTCCCATTTGTTGCCATAGCAACCAGAGTTTTGCATGGAATGGAATTCCTTGAACAACTTTGATCAGTTAATAGAGCTTCATGCAATGAACATCCCTGCAAAGTTTCATCAACATTGGCCCAGTGGTTTCAGAGGAGATATCGTTTGAAGGAAATGGTGGACGGACGGACGTACGATGTACGACAGCCTCCTGATTGGAAGAGATCCTAATAGCTCACACATACTTTTGGAGTTATGCTTCGGACAAGAAAAATGAAAAAAATGTTACAAAGGGGAATAATTAAAAAATAAGACAAGGTACAGTTACCCTAAATAAATTTAAAAGACAAGTCTACAATAAAAGGTTTGAAAGTGGCTAAGCTCAAACAATAGGTAAAAACTACCTTCCAAGTGTTGTTGAACCTGCAGCACAAAAATGAGGAAACTCTGGTATATACATACCCTCTGCTGACCAACACGCATGAACTTTTCATGATAAAGTATCAGTCATAGTAAGTAATTACATGAGGGGTTAATAAAATGTTTTGCATGTTCAGTTATACCTTGGTAGATATGCTAAGATAACAACTTTTAATTCATATTAAGCAAAGATAATGGTTACTTTAAGAAGACCCCTTTTTTTAATGTAAATGCAAAGTGGGCAATATTAAACACTCCAGTGATTTTCAATGGGACTAAGCTGTAAGATGGTGAAAAATAGAGGTTTACCGTAAATCTTAAAATTAAAAAGCCAAAAGTTTATTTAATGAGGTGATACTGATAAAAATGTTATCATGGATCAAACTAATGTGAAATAACCATTTCTGCCACATTAGTACTAAAAACTATTTTTCCAAATGATTTGGAAAACCTATTACAGTCTGGAATTTAAAAGCTCTATCAGTCTGTATGTACTCAGAAGAGTAAAAGACACTTTGCAGCATTTCAGACACAAGCTAGCAGTTGTGCTTATATAACTGTCCATCATTAACAGAATGAGCATCATTTGCTGAAATCTTAAACTGTTAAATGCTTGTATCTGCGGAAAAAAGTATTTTCTAGAATTGTGGTAAAATAAGACCAAAAGTGTTTTATTACAATTCATGTTATATAACTGATTTAAAGGGACACTCCCTACAGCTGGCAGATTAGAAGCTCCATACATAATGTTCTATGGTACCGCAAAATATTTTAAAACACTGATTTTACTGTAAACTACTTGAATGTATAGTTTAAACTTTTGGGTTAAATAATAATACTCAGTCTTGCAAATATTCTATTATTTCTTCTTACTAAATTACTTGATTTGACACCTTTTAGGGAGTGCCTCTTTAAGAAAAACAAAGCAAATGCAATAGAAAGGGTTATGTGTGGTAGACAAAATATGTGACATATTTTTAGAATTGTTGGTTTGCATTAAAGACATTCTTTACGATGAAAGTCTTGCTGTTTTGTGTCAAGATGCTGTAACATTGAGTAATGAACAATCTTGGTAAAGGTCTACTAGACAATGCTACATGCCAAATATCTAATCTCTTTAGATTTAGATTTATTTCGACAAAGGAAAACATACACTGGTTTACAAATACGACATAATTGTCGCTAATTTGGGGGATCCTGGGCACTCTTAATACACAAGCTGCCAGATGTTTTCATAAATTGATTAATCAGTCGATGACACGTATTTACCGTATGCAAATTATCTCAAAGTGTCACTGATTATCGGTTTTCTTTACAATTAACGCTTGGTAAAACGCTTGATTCAGATATCAATTTTAGGCCACTTATATCATACCGGAAAAAAACAAATATGACGGAAAAAGTATGCACCACTTATTTTCGCCAAGTTTACCTTCAGATTCTTTAAATTATTGCAAATTGCCGACATTGGCGATCGACATCTGTGGTGAGTTAACAAAATAAGGTAATTTGCCAGCGTATGGTACCGGTAATTGTTCGACTGTCGTCTGCACATAAACACTCACAGGACGACATCCAATATTGTCGATTTCATCACAAATGTAGCTAGGATTGATTTTTATTTTTGGTTGATTCTCGAGGCCTCGCTTATAAGACGAGGACTCAACTTTGAGGCTAAAATCGCGACTTTATTTCCTCGTCTTATAAGCGGAGAAATATGGTATTTCGTCTGATGTTCAGGCAGAAATGGGTATAAGATCTTTTCATCAGAACATGAACAGTCTGCTCATGGTCTTGCCATTTACTGCAGAAATAATGTAGCCATCGCCACTATATATATATAGTGTCCGTTGACCTGTGAACATTTAGTAGTCGTACACATTGTGCGTGTGGGAGTCGTTCCCCTTTGTTTTGTTCTCGCCATGTTATTCGTTCATTGAACGTTGCATTAATAAACATAAAGTCTATCCCGTATTCTTGTTTACTGGCATGGTGGCAGCTGGATGACGACCCAGACCTCCAGAAAAATTGATATCTATCATCATTAACGGACAGTCTACAAAAATATAGCCAAAAGCGGCCGGGAAGGACAGTTTATTTACAAATCAGTTTGAATCAAATTTCAAAATGGCCACTCATCGTGCTCCAAAACAATGGACTCTGTCAAAGCATGAGACAATTACTTCGTTTGAGTCTTGGCACCAAAATCTCCACTACATTCTTTCTTTGGACACAAACTTTGCTCCTTTTTTGGTTGATGGGTTTACATGGCAAAAAAAATCGGGCAATCCCTTGCGTGGTTTAACTGATGATGGCGAAACAGTTCCGGAGGCAAAACAACGTACAGCGGAACAGAAAGTGACTCACCTCGATTTAATGCTAGGACAAATTGCGAACTATTGCCCTATCATTTCAAGAAATACAATACAATTCAAGAATTCAACATCCCTTGTAAACATATGGCAGGCTATTCGTCTACATTATGGCTTTCAAAGCTCAGGGTCAAACTTTTTGAACTTCAATGACATCAAATTGGAACCTGACGAGCGCCCTGAGGATTTGTACCAGAGACTAATTAGTTTTGCAGAAGACAACCTCCTCAAGGCAGGCGGCAATATTACACATCACGGGGACGCTCCAACAGAAGATGAAGAAAGATGAAGATCTTACCCCATCCATGGAAAATTTCATCATTCTTACATGGCTTTGCTTAATTCATCCAGGTCTCCCAGCTCTTATCAAACAGCGCTATGGAACAGACCTCCGGTCGAAGACACTAGCTTCTATCAAACCTGAGATCTCACAGGCGTTAGACAGCTTACTGGACGAAGTCCAATCAATCAACGAATCCAAGGTTCTGAGAACTGCATTCAAATCCAAATTACCTTCAAATCCAAAACGAACACCAACGTGCCCACTCTGTCAACAAGCTGGCAGATCACGTTACCAACATTATTTAAGTAAATGTACCTTTTTACCAGACTCTGATAAACAGTTCTTCAATTCCAGAGTGAGACAGACCACCGAAGATAACGATTACGTTGAGAATTGTTATCAAACAGATGATCAGTATGAGCATGATCAATATGAGCACGCGACTGATGTCCCACCCCCATCTTCGCGTAGAGTTAGTACTAAAAATCGCCTTCGATGAAAGTTTTTCATAAGCATTATGCGTTAACTGTCACGCTTGATACTGGCGCGGAAATAAATATGATCAAAAGTTCTGTTGCTAAACATATTGGAGCAACTATTCAGTCAACCAGTCAAAATGCACTTCAAGCAGATGGGTCAACTCCCCTTAACATTACAGGGGAGACACATATCACACTTTCACGGGGGATAAAACACTTCAAACTTGATGCGCTTGTAGTTGAAAATCTCGATGTTGATGTTTTAGCTGGTGTTACCTTTATGGCATACAATGACATCTCAGTCAGACCTTCGAAACATGAAATCACTATAGGTGACTCTGAGAAAATCAACTATGGTGCTTTCAGATCCGAAACTGACAACTCTAACATCCGTCATGTCCGGCCGTTTGTTTTGCGTATCACCTCCTCTACGGTAGTTTGGCCCGGTGAATACATTGAAGTAGGTATTTCAAGTGATGCTCACCCAGATGCTACTCTTGCCATCGAGAGGCGTTATGATTGTGACAAGACTGTTGCTGACTGGCCATTTCCTCAGATAATAGAGGCTGTTGATGGCAGGATTCGCATACTTAATGACTCATGGGAACCGCAAAAGCTTGATAAGCATGATCACTTTTGCCAAGCAAGACTTACCTCCCCTCTTACAACTGTGCAATCAGCTTTAGATTTCCCTATTTCACCCCCTTCTTCGGCTCATTTGAAGAATTCCCGTGACAACCTCACTGCTAACTCAGATTCGGTTAACCTAGATCCAAACAACATCCTTCCGCCCAAGTCACGCTCTGAATTTCAGGCCCTCCATGACCAGTTTGATAACGTTTTCAGTACTGACATAACTAAAGGATACAATGTTGCTGTAGGTCCTTTTCAGGCTAAAGTCAATATGGGTCCTGTACAACCTCCCCAAGAAAAGGGAGAGTACCCCAATATAACCGAGATAAGTTAGTTCAATTACAGCAAAAATTGGATGAACTTGAACATCAAGGCGTTTACTGCCGTCCAGAAGATCTTAATATGTCTGTTGAATATCTTAACCCATCATTTTTGGTTAAAAAAACCCAGGGGGGTTACAGATTAGTTACAGATTTTGCCGATGTTGGCCGGTACAGTAAGCCCCAACCCCCTTATGCCTGATGTAGATTCTACTCTTCGCATTATTGCTCCTTGGAAGTACATTATTAAAACTGACCTTACAAGTGCTTTCTACCAAATTCCACTTTCCAAGGATTCTATGAAATACTGTGGCGTTGCAACACCATTTAAAGGCGTAAGGGTCTATACTCGCACTGCTATGGGTATGCCAGGGTCTGAGACAGCATTGGAAGAGCTCATGTGTCGAGTTCTTGGCGACTGTCTTCAAGAAGGCATTGTTGCTAAGTTGGCTGATGACCTATATTGTGGTGGTAACAGTCCTGATGAGTTATACACAAATTGGAAACGTGTCGTTACAGCCCTTAATAAGTCCAATTTGAGATTGTCACCTTCCAAAACTGTTGTCGCCCCTACTTCAACAACAATTCTAGGTTGGACATGGTCAAATGGTATCATCACTGCCAATGCCCACCGCATCTCTGTACTGTCCTCTTGCCCACCTCCTACAACGGTACGTGGCCTTAGGTCATTCATTGGCGCTTACAAGGTGCTTGCAAGGGTTATACCTAATTGCTCCTCTATACTTGCCCCACTTGATGACACAATCGCAGGCCGACCTTCACAGGAAAAGCTTGAGTGGACTGATGACTTAAATGTTCACTTTGCGAACACTCAAAAACTTTTAATGACGCATAAGGCTATCATACTTCCTAGGGCTTCAGATCAATTATGGATTGTTACTGATGGATCTGTTGTCAGACGCGGCATAGGCGCAACGCTTTACGTGACAAGACACGATAAACTGTCACTAGCTGGCTTCTTTAGTGCTAAGTTAAGAAAGCACCAAGTTACGTGGCTCCCTTGCGAAATTGAAGCGCTCGCGATTGCCACTGCAATCAAACATTTCAGTCCATATATTGTTCAGTCTAAACATAGATCATGTATTTTGACAGATAGCAAGCCATGCGTTCAAGCTGTTGAGAAACTCTACCGTGGGGAGTTTTCTGCCAGTCCTAGATTGACATTGTTTTTGTCGTTAGTTAGCCGGTACAGCCTTAACATTAGACATTTAGCAGGATCCGCGAACATACCATCGGACTTCGCAAGTCGCAATGCCCCAGACTGCACAGAACCGCACTGTCAGATCTGCTCTTTCATAATTGAAACAGAAGATTCTGTTGTTAGATCGGTTCAGGTGAATGACATTCTGAATAATTTGTCCAATTTACCGTTCACTATCCGTTCTGCATGGTCAGATATCCAGTCTGAATGCCCAGATCTTCGCAGAACTCATGCTCATCTTAAACAAGGCACTCGTCCTTCAAAGAAACTGACTAATATTAAAGACGTTAAACGTTATCTTAATGTGGTCTCAATCGCAAGGGATAATCTATTGGTGGTACCGAAAAATGATCCACTTACACCCTACAATGAACTCATTGTTGTACCGCGCTCAGTCATTGATGGACTTGTGACAGCACTCCATCTAAAGCTGAATCATCCAACCAAGCATCAAATGCAACTTGTAATGAAAAGGCACTTTTATGCTCTGGACATGAATAAAGCCATTGATCGCGTCTGTGAATCGTGTCATACCTGTGCATCATTGCAGAAGTATCCAGCTACCCTAATCGAACAGTCAACAACACCTCCACCAGAGGTGGTTGGAATTTCTTTCGTGGCTGACGTTTTAAAATGAAATAAACAATTGATACTGGTGCTTCGTGAAACTGTGAGCTCTTATACAGCAGCTTGTATAATTGAAAATGAAAAACATGATACACTACGGATTGCTTTGTTGAAGCTTATCCTCGGGTTACATCCACTTGAGGGTCCATATGCTATTATCAGATGTGACGCAGCTCCAGGGTTTGTAGCCTTGCGAGACGACGAAACACTCAAATCCCTCAGAATTTTACTTGAAATTGGCTGTGTGAAAAATGTTAATAAGAATCCTGTAGCAGAGAGGGCAATTCTTGAATTTGAAAATGAACTACTCCGTCATGATCCATCTGGTGGTCCACTTTCAGAATTAGGTCTTTCAATTGTTATCGCAAGACTGAATTTGCGCATTCGTAATTGTGGCTTATCATCACGTGAACTGTGGACTCAACGAAACCAATTTACAAATGAACAGTTACCAATATCAGATAGAGCTGTGATTTTAAATCAACACGAAAACCGTCTCCGTAATCATCCATACAGTGAAAAATCAAAAATGAAGGGAGATAAGCCTTCGACATGTCAAGAGTTATCAGTGGGTGATATTGTTTACCTTGTTTCTGAGAAAAGCAAGCTCCGGGGTCGCGACAGATATCTGATCGTCTCTATTGAAAATCCATGGTGTTACATTAAGAAATTCTCTGGATCACAGTTAAGAGCAACATCCTACAAAATAAAACTTAGCGAGTGTTACAGAGTTCCAAGTCAATTTAGTGAGTGTATACCCAATCAAGTGAAATATGAAAGTAATGATGATCTTAATGAACCTGAAAACACGGTACCACCAATTATTAACATTCCGGACACACTTTCTTGTCCGGCATATGAACCGCAAAATCCTGTACAAAATGAAAGTGATTTGTTGTCTATGGAATCGCATGTGGAAGTTGCTGATGAGTCTGATCAAAACTGTGTGGATTCTAGTGTTGAACTCTCAGATAGTAATACAACAAGAAGGCTGCAAAGGGCTCGAAAACCTCCATGTTTTCTCGATGACTATGAGTTATCTTAATATGACATGATAATATGTATGTAATGTCTGCACATTTTCATTAGTTGGTATGAATATTACCGGTAATCTACAGTTATTATACCTTTTGAATTTACATGTTATTATTTTCAAAATGTTAATTTTGCTTAAAACTGACCAGAAGCTTTAGTTGACCATTTCATTTATAGAAGACATTACTTGTTCAACTTTATTATTAGTAAGGGAAAAGAAAAAGGAGTCACGCCACTATATATATATAGTGTCCGTTGACCTGTGAACATTTAGTAGTCGTACACATTGTGCGTGTGGGTGTCATTCCCCTTTGTTTTGTTCTCGCCATGTTATTCGTTCATTGAACGCTGCATTAATAAACATAAAGTCTATCCCGTATTCTTGTTTACTGGCGCATACCTATTTTCAGCAGCAAAACTGTTTCAGGCATAGAGTATGCACTTCTAGCTGTAAGTGTAAGTGAAGATGTAGTAAGTTTTGTTAATTGTCCGCCAAGGGTTGCTACTAATGCAAACTTTACTGCTTTCCTATCTTTTATTGAAGATGATATCAAGGTTTCTGAGCATTCAAGACAGCAAAATGGTAATCTTCTATTGATGGGTGATTTCAATTACAAGTATGAGCATTCAGATTATCAAAATGTTGCACAGGTTTTCAGGGACAAACTTGGCTTGAAGCAGTTGATTAACTGTGTGACCACAGACTATGGTAGTTGTTTAGACTATATTTATACTGATATGCCTTTGCATGGCTTGAACAACTTTGGTATTTTGGAGTCCTACTATTCATAACATAAGGCATTATTATACAAAGAGTTTACAATGGGACATTTAAGTTCTCTGTGAATCTTCCCCAGTTTTAATAGGTAAATGTATTTCAGTAGAAGATATCAGAATCTTCAATACATGCTCACCTTGATCTATTTTTTAATTTCTTCATATACATTTTTGTGGCTGTGCCTATTTTGGTGGTTTTACTTTGAGTGTGCTTAGATAATTGATTTCCAATTTATATTGAGAGATTATGAAAGTCTGTTTATATATATTTATTATTCCAACATTCTTTAGTGTACATAGAGTATGTACAGTGTTAACATGATGTTTCAATACAAATTAGACATATCACTAAATGTGATTAATCCCCCCCAAAAGACTGCTTTATAAACTGAGAAAGTTCGTAGTAACAGAATACCTTGCAAAAAAAAAAACCCAATTAAAAACGAGATACTGTTCTTGGCAATAACTCTGTAATTTGTCAAGATAGAGTTATGGTCCTTGTACACTGGTTTTATGGTTCCTGTGCACTGCACCTCCTCTCAATGTACTTGACCATTGCATGAAGTCCTATTGAATTCCAACCAGTAGTTTTCAAGTTATGCTCTGGACAAGGAAAAGTAACAAAGGGCCTATGCACTGCACTTCCTCTTAATGTACTTGACCATAGTATGAAGTTGTATTGAATTCCAACCAGTAGTTTTCAAGTTATGCTCCAGACAAGGAAAATGCAACAGACCGCCAGCCCGACCGACCGACTAACCACCGGGTGACTCTTATGTGAAATTTCGGTTGAAACTTTTTTTCGGGGGGTATAATTAGGCTCAATAACAGATCAAATGATACAAATAAATGTAAGGTGTGGGCTCGAGTCCAACTGGGGTCACAACATTCATCATATGGCACCATTCTAGTTTTGCCAGTAAATGGACAAGAGAGTGACTTAATAAGCTACAAATTAGTATAAAATGGAGAACCGTTTGTAAGAATGATTACAGTACTATCGACATATCTGCTGGACATGTCAGGCAAAATTTCAGCGAAACTCTGAATACTGTGTTCAATCAAAGTGTCAAACCAGTAAATTTCTTGATTTCTTTTCAGATGTCAACACTTGGCTCTTTGTTTGAGAATAAAGGGATTGGTCCCTACTCAAAGCCATTGAAAGTCAAGGTTATGGAAAGAGCTGAACCAGTCAGATACAAGGGACCTGATGGCAGTGACAGACAATCCCTGTCTGTTGCTGTCAGTGATGGCATCATATGCATGTGCCTGATCTGCGATGATCAGGCAAAATTTGCAAAATTAAACAAGAGACAGTCGGTTGTTGTTAGAGAAGTTATCAGGAACAAGAGGGCCAAGATGGCCTTATATCCCTCACCTTGGTACAAGTCCGCTTGCCTGGAGGAAGATCACTAGATAATGTTATAAACAATAGGTTTTCCTATATACGTCTTTGTAAAACAAGTGACCCTCCGCCCCGCCCAGGCAAGGTCAATTTTGACCCCAGGGGCATAATTTGAACAAACTTTGAAGAGATCTACTAGGCAGTGCTACATGCCAAATATCTAAGCTCTAGGCCTTGTGGTTTCAGAGAAGACTTTTAAAGTTTTTGCTATATAAGCCTATGTAAAACTAAGTGACCCCCCGTGTGGGGTCAATTTTGATCCAGGGGTCATAATTTGAACAATCTTGGTAGAGGTCCACTAGACAATGCTACATGCCAAATATCTAAGCTCTAGGCCTTGTGGTTTCAGAGAAGAAGATTTTTTTAAAGTTTTTCCTATATAAGCCTATGCAAAACTAAGTGACCACCCCCTTGGGTCAATTTGAAAATGTTGACGGACGACAGATGACGGACTACAGACGACGGACAATCATCAATTAGAAAAGCTCACCCTGGCATAGCCAGGTGAGCTAAAAAAGAGGAGGAGCAACCCTGTCTTGTGGCTACAAAGGCAACAAAGATGTTCATTACAAGTCCACTTGTTGTACCAGAAGCACATGAGGCAGAAGGTCAGAGACTAGTTAATCCACCGCCTGCTGCAGTATTGACGATAAATGAAGCTTAACGGTCTACTGTCAAGAAGAGATTGTCAGTGTCGAGGAAAATTGTACAGGTTTGTTACTAAAATTCCTTTTGTGTAAAAACAATTCAGTGTTCAAGTACATATATCTGACAAGTAATCATAGGCTTGTTACTTGTGCACTGGTTGGAACTTGAACATCAACCTCTTTTGCACACTTGAGTAAGACTGCACTTTCTTTGTAATCAGTCTTTACTCAACTTGCTGTAAATGTTACAAAAACGTAATTTGCCTAATATTTCAACAAGTTTACTTAAAAATTGGAACAATTTGCAGTAGTCAAGTGTATTTTTTACTACAATTTGACACATTGATTTATTCCACTCCATTTGGGCCATTTATGTAGCAGGGGAGTTAATTGTCTGCATGTCAGACTCTCAACAGCTTTGTTGTTTCTGAAGTAATGTTTATACCTCTTTTTGCAGGAAGATGATGCCAGCCAGGTCAGTGTGAAGGGGTTAGAGGTCAACACGAAGACCATTACACTTGAAGACTTGTCTGGGCGTGCAAAAGTGACACTGTCGAGAGAGGCCAGTCAAGCTGATGTTAGAACAGGGGATTATGTGACTGTGACTGATGTGGTAATAAATGTGTATAACAACAAGACTTCACTATCAATAACGTCAAGAACAAAAGTTGTTGCCATTTCTTGACAGTTTTTCAAGTTAGATACTTTCCTTTGGTAGTCTGGCCCCCCTTAGAAAAAAGTCAGTGGAATACCAGCGGTTTCCAGTGGTTTCCAGTGGAATTCCACTGGAACAGTAATTTCTTGGATTATTCCACTGGAATTCCAGTGGTATTACCACTGACATTCCACTCACAGTGGAGTCCACTGGAATTCCAGTGGTGTCCTCTGGAATTCCAGTGGTATTACCACTGACATTCCATTCACAGTGGAGTCCTCTGGAATGCCAGTGGACTTCACTGGAACCAAATTTTTATCAATACCACTGGCTTTCAACTGACCAGTGACATTATTATGAAATTTTACTGTAATGTAAAACAATCAAAATGAGAATGTGCAGTTTGACCTAGATCCAGTGAAAAATGCTGCCTCTTTTGCGTACACAAGGTTAAGTGTGGATGAATGACAGACAACAGACACCAGGCAATCACAATAGCTCACCTTAAGCACTTTGTGCTCAGGTGAGCTATCAAGTGAGGGTGGTTTAATTTAATTCTGATTAAGAACATTATAACTTTATATGCTTTATTAGCAGTATCACAATATGTGTAGCTTAACTATACCAAATTAAAAGTGTATACATTCCTGAATGAACTGAGTTAATGATCTTCAATAAATAAATATCTAGTACTTTAGCAAAAATGCTCATTTTGTATACTAAATAAACAATAAACTGAAACCAGCATGTTACAAAGTCTGGTACACTTAATCCTTATCCAAGGCCTACACAGAAGTACTGTATAACAAACATAACCTATGTAATACAGTTTGAAACATTTACCGAAAAATCTTGAATTTGTGTATCAGGTTTTTAACATGACTTTTCAGTAAATGTTTTCAACTGAAGATATTTGTTATTCACTACATGGTATGTCTACCAAGTATTACTTAATTAAGTTAAGTTGCAATGAAACATAAAAATTATGTCCGAGGTTTAGTTATTTTCATCAGTACACATTTCTTCATCATGTATTCAGAAGGTACAAGTTTCATCACTTGCTCAGATTTGGTCTGCTTGAGCTTGATGTGTGTTCTTGTTGAGAATTTTTTTTCAATATTTTGAAATATTCTGTCATATGAACATAGCACTGCTTTTCACACATGTATCTACAAATGTCATTGGAACATTATCAAACATGATGAAGAACTGCACAGTAGCAATTTTTCCACTCTCAAGTAGCATGGTATACTAGTTTCTACTCTGAAATATTCCTGGGGGTAGAAGACCTCTTTTCCTCTCTGGTATTTTACCACAGCTGCTTGCTCAGAAATCACTGGCTTTGCTGTTTGTCTCTTTTCCTCTGTGAGGTGTATCAACTGGTTTTTTAAGCATGGAAATGGTCTTACCACCAACTTTGCTGTCCCTGAAATCACATTTTTCTATCAACATTTGCATATAAAAGTCATTATATTGATATTTGAGAAAAAGCTTTGAAAAAAGACCTGCTTGTACTAGTATATACACTGACTATTCTATTTACAGTTGCACTTCTAAAAAAAAATAAAGTTATTCAGTGTCATGGTTTTTAAATAAATGAAAATATTCATAACTTCAAATCATCCATGTATATAAATAGACTTTGACAATTAGTTTATACTAATTATTTTAGCTTGATTGTGAAGAAAGCTTGTAGCTTATCGAGTCACTCTCGAGTCTGTTTCCTGGAAAAACAAGTACTGGTGTCATATGAGGAGGTACGGTCGTGACCTTGGTGGGGCTTGAACCCGCAACCTCTGGGATGAGCGGCAGACACCTAAACCTCTACACCACCACTCACTTTGACAATTGATATATCATACTTGTACAAACTCTTACCTGGTAATCCTTGAAGACAGGCGATCAACCAGTACTTTCAGTGTATGTTTTTTCCATGTATTTTACAAGTCTTGTCGGAGCTTTAGTTTATCCAACTGCTAAACTTGACTGCAATGAAGAAATCAACAGACTTACCCTTTGTTTGTTTTAATACAGCTAATACAGCTAGTGTACATCATGTTTTTGTGTGTGCTTCATGTCCAAAACCCCTGGCAAGAATTGAATGAAACTTCACAGGAGTCAGTTGTATTGATTGGTATCAAACCTGTGTGTGCATGCTCTCATCATGTTTTGTAAAGATTTTTTTTCAGAGTTATGGACCTTTGTTCCTTTTCAATACAGTACAAGTCATATGAACATTTTTTGTGCAGCTTCATCTTTGATTTAAACCCCTCTTCAAGAATTGAATTTCACCAGAGTGATTGGTACCCAGACTAGTTGTATTACAATATAATCAAATGCTTTAATTCCCATTCAAATGCCTTAAATTAGTTACATCACAATCAGTTCTATTTTTTTCTTAATTTCACCAATGACACATATTTCTTTAGTCCTTGATTATGATAAATACTAGTGAATGTCCAAATGTTAATGCTACAGAAAAATGAGACGCAGATACTGAAATAGTTACCTGTCAGTCTGTCACTGTTGACATGCCCTGTGCCATGATCGATGTTTTTCAAATACAAATTCTAGGACTCGAATCCAACATATCAAGTTGTGAAAAATGATGTCTAAGCAGGTGCACATTCATAGTCTGTTGGGTAACCACCTAAGAAAGCATAAAACAATTTACTGTTAGTATCATTTTTGTCTATTGATATCATGTTATGACAACAATTTTTCATAAAACAACTTACCATAAATTCTGCATATTCTTACCAATTATTAGAATATATTTTTAGTGACAATGAATGAGGTCTATCAGATGATATCCACATTATCAATTATAACAAAGTCAGGATCCGAAGGTCCTATATCCCAACTAATGCTAAGTAAGGCAAGACACAGTTAATTAAAGAAAATTATTGTCCAATGTTTATTGTTGTATAATAATTATTAATCAAATACCGGTAATTGATTCGCCAAAAGAATCATGTATATTCGGCCAATAATCTTGTAAAAACTGTTTAAAAAAAGCTGAAGGGACAAATAATGATAATATTTACTTAAAGTCAGCAATATACAAATCATAACAACCATTAGCTCACGCAAGCTTTTGAATTGAGCATGCAGGTGCATGTTGGTGAGCTTTGCTTATGGTGGTTTTACTGTGGGAGAAACCAGAAATCCCAGAGAAAACCTACCTGTATGATAATCCATGATACCATCTGGTGACCACCCTACCATCTCACATACTACCAGGACGGGATCGAACACAAATAGCATTGATGAGAAGCGAGTGCAAAAAGCACCGCGCTAACTGGACAACCCTAAAAAAATAATCAGAGAATCATTCAAAGTTTCAAGTTAATCGCTTATAATACCAGTACAGTTGTTCCAAATTAGCTGTAGATAGAATTAACGATACTTTAAAACCATAACAGATATTAATGATGTGATATTCTAACATTGAAAATTGCCAGCAACTTCTGCATTAGTGACTAAAATGTTCCCTGGTTTAAATCCTGGCTGGTGCACTGGAAATTTCAGAAATGCTTCTCAGTGTTTCAGACTTTCCCACCCAATTACAGATGAACTGGTAAGAAACCCAGATATCAGCATGTGAAAGGACCAAGGGGTCTATCCGTAAAATGAGCTAGGGTCTCAGGTACCCTGATCCCCTTGTATCTGCATCTGTCTCTTCAACATGCACCTGTCAGAAGTCCTGGCAAATTCACCCAGAGAGAAGTCCCACGGTCGGCCGGGACTTATAAACAATCAAAGAAAAAAAAGGTTCATCAATATTAACCTCAAAATAAGGTACAATGATAAAATGATACAAGGGATCACTTCATAATACTTAAAACAATCATTCAGACAAAATACAACACTGCTGGTGTTATGCATAATAAAACATAAATTAAATAAACAACTTTTGGTTCGACCAAAATAGTAAACATGGAGGACATTTTCAACTTGACAGGAAGTGTCATAAATGCTTGAAATGCCAAAATTAAAGTATGCACAACAATTCTGTGAATGTAAACTGTGCCAAAAGCATCAGTGTTTATCAAAATTTTAATGACAAATGGATTTTAAAAATGGAATGACTTATTTACGCTAAAATTCAAGGTAAGCTATATCATGCAAGTAACAACTTTCGGACAGTAGATATTTCGGACAGTCAGTCATTTCAACATTTTCGATGTTGATTCTTTATTGATCGAGTCTCGGGGGCAATTTATAGCAGTTGTAAGAACTTTATTATGCACTCCAGATTATATTTATTAGTATAAATGTCATAATTAACCAGGTCCGAAACGTTTTTGGGACGAAACATCTTGTGGGTGAAACGATATAAATTTACTTACACATATCGTGTATGCAACATAGATGATGCAAAACATTCCCCTTCGTGTTTAACTTGTATGAAGACAGCAATCACTGGCATTTTCTCGTCCTTTGCAATAAAACTTTCGTCATTGTTTTAATCACAATCTTTCAGCATGATTAATAGGGGGCGCCATTTTACAACTACAGACACTTTTTTGTGACGTAATCAAGAGGCGCGAGCTTTTAAGTGGGAGACATTGTTATTTTTACGTTTTATACATTATAAAATGTTTCATCATTTTGCTTCTGTTTGCTGCGGTATTATTTAAATCACTTTTTGTGTTTGATAAAAATCACGAGAACTGATTATTTTGCGAGAATTGGGTGGGGAGAAGCTGTGCACACAAAAACAAAATTCGATTGGTTAGTAGAATTAAACGAGCCAATGAAATGTGTCCTTAGTAAAGATGATTCGCCGCGCTACTGGCTTCCTGGTAGAACCATGGCAGACGAAAACAAACGATTTGTTGATCATACCGGTACATACTCTGACACAGATTGTAGAACCAAAGTTGGAATCGTTTTTCAGAGGCTACCTGGGACTCAAGGGCTGTTCAGAATTTTGAAGCTTGGAGGTATTCTCAAAAATATGTTTGAATGCTCGTGTTTGAATCTTTAAAATTGCAAATTATTTCTCTTAAATTATACACATTCTAAACAGTCTACAGCCACAGATGTGACTTCAATAAATTTTCAAAAGTTATATACTTAGTTATATAACTGAAAAATACTTTGCCCGGAGAGGGATTTGAACTTGTGCCCTCCAGTCACGTCAACGTCACCATAAAAGCTAGCTGGCAAGCAAGAACTATGTAGATATGTGCAGTTTGTTTCCTCTACAACACAAGTTCCGAATATTGTATATTTAAAATATCATTTCCTTCATAATCATTTTGTACGTTGTAGAACATCGCTTGCATGTTTCAGGCAAAGAGTAATTAGTCAAGGGGTTGGACAGTTACATCAGTTCAGTTACAGTACAGTTTAAGATGAGACGGATACGTTTTTAGAAGAGGACGGTACTAAAATTTTGCATATCCGGGAACTGATAAATTATTTACATTCGGGAAAGATGATTCCTCGGCTTTCATTACAGGTCTCTATGCATCTTTAACTTTAAATAACCAAGAATGGATGACTATGTAACGTCAGGATTTATTTAAATGACCTGTTATATATTTATTCTTAAACTTCAGCTGTTCAACGAGAGGGAGGATGCATGTAAATTTGGTTCTGCAGATTGTATAAAGTCATAAGGGACAGTTAATGCTCCAGGTATTTTTATAACTTTAATGAAATTGAGTTACTGATTATAACTGTTGTGAAAAGATATGTATTTTAAATGCAGCTTACTTAGCAGTTAGTTTTTTACAGTGTCCGACAATTTATTGAACAAAAATCTTGCAATATATCTGGTATTTGTCATTAAAAAGTTGAACTATCTGACTCTACAATTTAAACATTTGCATGAAGATGGTAGCAAACATTGTTTAACATTTTTGTCGAGCCGCTTACGAAAGCTTGATATAGTTCTCCAAATGACGGTTTGGTGTATGTGTTTGCGTCCGTCCATCCGAGTTTAGTTCGTCTGGGCTGTAGCTTATCCATGGATCAAGGGATTCTTAAATAACTTGGCACAAATGTCCACCATCATGAGACAGAGTGTCATGCACAATATCCAGGTCCCTAGGTCTAAGGTCAAGGTCACACTTAGAGGTTAAAGGTCAAATTAAGGAATATCTTTGTCCAGAGCATTTCTTCTTCATGCATGGAGGGATTTTGATGTAACTTGGCACAAATGTTCACCACCATAAGTCACCTTGTTTTTAGAATTACTTCTCTTTGTAGTTTCTATAAACAGCGTGTATTTTGACCTAGATCTCTTTTTGGTAAGGAGTTAAGTCAATTTGACAGCTGGCAGGCTCTACATGTCGTAAATTGGCAATTAGTTAACATTGTTTAACATTTTTGTTGTCTCTTACTTAAGGAAATGACAGTGTCCAGTACCTGAACTGAAGAGACAGAAAAGAGCCATCAAGGTACGTCTTCTGTAATTTTCTGTTCAGTAAAGCTCTTGTTAGGGTGAAACTTTGTACAATCATGCTGTCATTTGAGAACTGAGTCAAGAGTTAGGGTAACAATAATTTTAAGATTTAACAGGATTTCAATTTTAAGCACATTGCTGACTGGTAACTTTAATTACTCTATTACATTGTTTGAAATTTAAGCAAGGTATCACGTAGTTGTGACTCAAGATAAAGTGCTAGGAAAAGCAGCATATTTAGCCTTAGCATTTCAAAAATATAACATCAAAAACTTTCCTGCACTGTTTAATGGTGCTGACAGGAGGTACTAGATTTTTCCTCACAATGCAACCTCTTCATTTAATTCATCTGTATAAACATATTTTATTGATTTTTTAGAAGAGAGAATTTAAGAAACTAGAAGATGAGGTGATGTCCATAGAAAACTGCAGGAAAGAGAAGATAAACTTAAAGATAGGCAGTCTTCCAGCCAGTCAATCTGACATAAGTATACCAAACGGGTGCACCAGCAAACGAATGGACATAAAAGAGTGAACTAAAGCAACAATTTCCTCCAGCCACAGTTGTTGCTTCATCACTGTCAGCTTTAACTGAGGGAACTCTTCAACAGAGTTGGGGAACAGAACATATTCAAACGTCTGTGTTTCCAAGTGTTAGTGAAAATGAACTGATTAACTCCACTCGGACTGACAAGAGAACCATCAAATGCATGAATAATCTAAAGCCACAACTTAATGCTACAAAATTTGCTTTGCTCGAGAGAGAGTGGTGTTGGAAGTAACATCCATGGAAAAAACATTGTTCAGCAAGAAGTCATTAAAAAGTGGATTTCAAGCTTTTTTTATTGGAACTGTGTTGGCTTTAAATTTTACAGATCAAATTGTTTGACATGTTTAAAGCGACTGCACTCCAAATTCTTAGTAAATTTTAATTTTTTGGTAAAATCAATATATATTCAATTTGTCAGCATCAAGATTATTTTCTTTGTGTAAGAGCTAAAAATAAAGGTAGAAAAAAAAAATTTACCCGAGCCAGGTTTTGAACTCGGATCTTTGCGCTTACAAAAAATTTACAGGGGCTTAACCTACTACACTATGGAGTCAGCTGATTTGATGCGAGTTAAAAATATTGATATACCAAAGAGCCCACCCCGTTAGTCATGGGGTGATATTTTCTACAATAAAAATAAGCAAAACGACACATTTTAATTGTTTCTTTTGTTAGAAAACTTGTCACTTATCATAATACAATGCCCCTGATACAGTAATGACAATTGTTTTCTTGAAATTGAAAATTTTCATTTTTTATCGTAACTTGTCCATCTGGAGTGCAGTCGCTTTAATATAGTCTGATTTTGTCAAGTCTTGAAGAATTTAATGTGGGATTCCCCAGGTAGCTTTGCTCAGCACTCATATATCATTAAGATGCGTTAAGACCTATTCAAGTATTTTCTGGGTGGCACTTAATTCTCCTTAGAAATTTCATTATTTTGTGACTTGCATGATTTTCTAGGTAAATTATGGCATTTTATATTTTTAATGCAGTTATTCATATTACTATCTTATTGTTTTACTCTGTAAATTATGTAAAGAGGGCTTTTTCAATTTTTATGTGCTGGAAGGATGGCATATTAAAATGCATCGTCCGTCCGAGCATACTAATAGGCATATAAATGATATATTGGGTACTATATCCTTCATTCCGTATAGGTACCCAACAAAAAAAGGGTACTTGTTGGGTAGGTCTAATGCTTAGGGTTAGTGCGCTGTTTGGTATCTTCTTATAATGGGAAGCAATGGGAGAGTACCCGGAAATACCCATTTGTAAAGTTGTTCACCCTTGAATATTTTTGTGTCCGGGCTGTAACTTTGTCATGCATTAAAACCTTTTGAAATAACTTTGCACAAATGTTCAGCACATCAAGACTTTGTGCCGCGTGCAAGACCCATGTCCCTACCTCAAAGGTCAAGGTCACACTTAAGAGTTGGAAGGTAATGCAATCCTCTATATATGCACACATTTGTTCCGGGCTGTTACTTTATCATTCATTGAAGGATTTTAATATAACTTGGCACAAATGTTCTGCACATCAAGCAGACGTGTCACTTGCAAGAGCCACTTTCCTTCCTCAAAGGTCAAGGTCGCACAGAGTTTATAGGTAATGGAATCCTGTATATATGCGTACATTTGTGTCCGGGCTGTAACTTTGTCATACATTGATTAATTTTAAAATAACGACACAATTGTTCAGCACATGAAGACAATGTGTAGTGTGCAAAAACAACGTCCCTACCTCAAAGGTCAAGGTTGAGGGACAGCTCTTCTTTATAATTTGACATTACACTCAGTACCACCAACAATAAAGACTATTGACTAAATGCTTAAATTTGTTAAATTGTAATACACACACTTGTTTCATTTTACATTTCCAACTTCAGTTGGTTAATTTGAATATTTCTAGAAAGAATGCAAAATTGTATTATCTGTTAATGAAAAAAAAGCTGTTTCGAGCCATGTCTAGTTTTGTTTTTGCAATGAGGACTTGTCTACTAATTGAAATATATATTTGTTGAACTAGTTGTTGAACTTAAGGTAAATATTGAATGTTTTTTTAGCTCACCTGAGCACAAAGTGCTCAAGGTATGTTATTGTGATCGCCTGGTGTCTGTCGTCTGTCTGTCTTTTCACACATAACCATGTGAATGCAATAGAGGCTGCATTTTTTACTGTATCTTCATGAAACTAGAGAATGATTCACATCATGGAATTTTTAAACTGGTGCATCCCCATACACCATTACACTCCAGGGTAGTACAACTTTAAGGCCAAATTCAAGTGGTATTGATTCCAATTGAAGATGATATTCCACTGGAAACCAGTGGCCTTTCCAGTGGATACCAGTGGTAAAACTAGTGGCTTTCCAGTGAAATACCAGACAATTTTACCACTGGATTCCAATGGTATTCCACTGGAAACCAGTGGCTTTTCCACTGGATTCCAATGGTAAAACCAGTGGCTTTCCAGTGAAATACCAGACAATTTTACCGCTGGATTCCAGTGGAATTCCACTGGAAACCAGTGGCTTTTCCACTGGATTCCAATGGTAAAACCAGTGGCTTTCCACTGGTTTCCAGTGAAATACCAGACAATTTTACCGCTGGATTCCAGTGGAATTCCACTGGAAACCAGTGGCTTTTCCACTGGATTCCAATGGTAAAACCAGTGGCTTTCCACTGGTTTCCAGTGAAATACCAGACAATTTTACCGCTGGATTCCAGTGGCATTCTGCTGAAAATCCAGTGGTATTCCACTGGTATTCCAGAGGAAATTTTCTATAGGGGGTATACTTTGGAGAGGGATCTACTAGTAATTGAAACACAGAAAAAAGTATATTATTTTAAATATCATATTGCTCTTAGTAAGTATGTTTTGCTGACCAAAGTCTGTGTGAAAAACAAGGTAAAAAGTTTATTATGGAGAATGTATGTCTAGTACTGGTCTTTTCCAAATGATGGTTAGTTAATTAAACTGCTTGGAAGTAGGCTAAAATACTGTTGTAACTGGTGTTTCACACCAAGGCAATTCTAATTCAAATGGAAGCTTTGAGCTAATTTAAAAGTTTCAAATTGTAATCTGCAGCTTTTTGATAGGCAATTCTTTGTCTCTGTAATGGAATACCTATATTCTGACATAGATAGTTCTTATTTCAAAAGTTTACATATATTGGATTATAGTATATTGGATAACAGCTCTTCAATTCTGACATCTTGCCTGTGTGTACATAACTTAAACAACTTCAACTAAAATTACCATGAGATCACAAAATGACTCGCCATGAATGGGTTAAGAATTCTTTCTTAAAAATGAGAGTATTCCTTGGTGAGGAAGTCTTTTTCCATGGAAACATTCAGATAGAAAAAGTTTTAAAAGTTACTCATTCTGCACACTCATCAGTGATGTTTTGTATACATTTTAGTCTTGTCATTTCCAACAGTGTGAAATATTTTGAATTTTCAGAAATCTGAGGCTCCATTACAGGAACAGGATATAGAGGTGACAAGTGTTTGCCTGGATGAGAACAGGATAATATAGGTGACTGGTGTTTGCCTGGATGAGAACAGGATAATATAGGTGACTGGTGTTTGCCTGGATGAGAACAGGATAATATAGGTGACTGGTGTTTGCCTGGATGAGAACAGGATAATTTAGGTGACTGGTGTTTGCCTGGATGATGGCAGAGTTGAGCTTCTAATCACATCTGAAGATTAATCAGTGTGCCAGTTGAGCTTTTAATGCAGGCTATGCCAGGCGAGATGCCTGAAGCTGAAAGTCTGACAGTTGAAGGGCCGAAAGTGTTAAACATTTGCAGGTGAGGAGGTGATGTGACAAGTCTATCAATCAGAGAATCTGATAACTTCAACTATTTTTCAAATTGGACCAAGTGTCTGTTACAATAGTCACAATGGAAACAGCGGAAAATTAACATCATGATCAAAATGAAACTTGTATAATGTGCCATATTTTGTGTTTTACCCCATTTTTAAGTTACTTCAGTTGAATGAAAGAAAGTTTCAGGTACAGTTGAAACAATAGACAAACAGCCTTTCTGGTCAGCATGATCTATTGTATTATGTGCAATATTTTTGTGTTTTTTTTCTCTTTAAAAAGGCACTATATTGAGTATTGACAGTAGTCAAAGGCATTTGTAAGTTGCACCATGTTGTTTGTACATTTTGTTGTATTATATATTTTTTTGTATTGTTCATTGCTAAATTATTGTATCTGCGTGTCAAAGTAAAATCATGTTTTAAGTAATTTGTATTCACTTCATGTTTTTTTGCTATATTTTTGAAAGGAGTAAATTTGGATACAAATTATTTAACTTAATGATTGATTGTCTGTGAGGGATCTATAAGATACTAAAAAAATATATAAAAAAATTTAGCATTTGGTGTTTATCATAAGTTCTGTACAACATTTTTGACAAATGTAAAAAAAAATATGTGAGTGCAGGGTTTTCAAGTTACACCATAGCAAATTTGTAATTTTTGATCTCTTAGCAGTTATTGTTACAGGAATGGCATTTACTGTGGTGTTCTACTTATTAACTTAATGCAATCTTTAAACTGGAGTTTCTACTTTAAAACAATTATATGGATATTTTAATTGCACTCATTCAGCTGAATTTAAGATACCAAGGACAAGAAATTTAAGATACATATTTTTAAAATTGTCTGTATATACAGTACTACTACGTTTGTATATAAAAGTTAAAACAAAGAAATGCCATGGAAATTTTGAGTAGTCTTTTTATTTACAATGACAGTAAGCATTAAAATGATCACACCTATCTTTGGAAAACAATTGCCATCCTAAATCATTATGGTTTTTAAATGTGAGGATTTTCAAATCCTAACATTTATTGTACCCGGTTTTTGAGAAGAGCAGTTTCTACTTTTAAAACCAAATTACCCCTCAATTCTAAATAATCCTTCAGATTGATCACATCTCATATTTATAGAAAATAACATGAGTAATCAACAGTTTTGTTGTTGGTATGCATGCAAATATCTATATTGTTTCAAAGATAAGAAAAATATGTGACAATTTATCATAAAAAAGAATTTAGTCAATTTTTCTAAGTTAATGTGCATAGGTTGTAAGTACTTCTTAAACGTTCGACAGATACAGCATTATGGCACTTAAGTGGTCTGTTTCTTACTATGCAGTTTAGACATGCACTACTTTAATAAGCAGCCGATCAAACGTGCTGAAAGTGACACACCTCATATACCATTTATACTGGCAATACTTTACCTACATTGCATTTATAAACGCCATTTCATCGGTTATTTAATGAAAATGTAGGTACTGATAACATACGGAATTTCGATCTGGTTAACTATGCGGTTACGATATGTTTTCACTCCAAAATCAAAAGTAGCGAAGTCACGAAGATACTACGCAGTTGGTAGTTTAAAGATGATTGTTATTTAACTCTAGAATTTATGTAGAAAAGAGCCAGTTTTTAAGTTGCTGTCGCTATTAGCGATAATTGTGAAATATACCCTTTAACTGCCATTTTCAGGGAAGCACCGTTGTGCATTTGTTAATATAGTTGAACATGCGAAACTAGAACTGTCACAAGAGTGACTAATTATACCCCCACAATACAGCTTTGTCACAGAAGTATGGCAACCATAAGAAAGGAATGGCCACAAGGACATACATTTCAGTTATTAT
>JAFMSR010000005.1:31102248-31329886 GCA_022818135.1 Saxidomus purpurata | reverse complement strand
AGATAGTGGGAAGAATTGAATGATGATTCATTTTGGTTTGTAACAAAATACTAAACAAAAAAGTATAAAATTAACGGTTTGGTCCATTTGACAATAAATATAAATACATATTATTTGCAATATGATTGGGTTCATTCAATAATGAAATAAAATTTCACTAAATCAGTTACACTTAGTGTTGTTCTTTTTTTCAAAACAACTTTGTATTCAACTGACCTTACATCCCTCTATTTCTGTCAACGAGGTTGCTTGTCCGAGCCAGATAGGAAACCTGGCTCTGCTGAATTCGTAAATGTTCTTGTCCATCTTTAAATTTGGACGACCTTAGATAGTATTCAAAGGAATGCCCTCTGATAGTCGAAAATGCAGATCTGTTGCATTGTCTAGTACACCTCTTCCAAGATTGTTCAAATTAAGAGCCCTGGGTCAAAACTTCACTTGGTTTTACATAGGTTTTTAATAGGAAGAACTTTAAAAATCTTCTTCTCTGAAACCACAAGGCCTAGAGTTGAGATATTTAGCATGTAGCATTGCCTAGTGGATCTCTACAAAGTTTGTTCAAATCATGACCTCGGTTGAAAATTAACCCGTCCTGGGAGTGGGAGCGGTGGGGGGGGGGGGGTCACTTGATTTTACATAGGCTTATATAGTGGACCTCTATGAATTATGTTAAAGTCATGACCCCTTGTATTATTGGCAATTGATATACTTGGCCCTCTTGTTATGTACATGCATTCGATTTTCTCAAGCAAAATGTGATTAATTGAAATACAGGATCACATGAACAGTTTTCCTATTTCAAAGCAGGATCAATTTTAGCGATGATTCAACAGTTGCTAAAACACCTTTCAAATATCTTTTTAAAATCCTCAATTTTGAAATAACTCAATTGTTATAAACTCCACGTTGCATAAGTTCATATTATGTTTTACTCGTTCACAATTAGATTATCGATAATATTAAAGTCTCAGTTTAATTGAAGCTTTGAAACTAAACCAGTAAATAGAAGAATAAAATTAAGTATAGAATAATAATAGAGCAATGTTCCATTTAGTCTAAAGAATGCTGAGATTTCCTTCTCTCGTATTTGTACTTCTTCATGAAAAATTGTTGTCAGTAGGCGTTTCCTATTGTTTGAGATATCATTGAAAACGGGAGGGCCATGATGATCATATATCGATCGCCCAAGTATCATTGCACTGTGAAACAAGAAAGTAGGCCGAAAGGTCATAATCAAGGTTAATCATAAGAATTTTGGACATTAATTTCCAAAACTGAACAAATACTTCAAATTTCATGTCTTTAGCTTGAAAAACAAAAATTGCGCCAAAGGTCACGGTCAAGGTTAGCCATAATCAAAGTTTAAATCTGTATTAAAACTGTACATACGGTTCAAATTTAATTGTTGTAGCTTCAAGTAAGGAAGGTAGGCCACTAGGTCAAGGTCTGCAAATTTAGAAAATGAAATTTACATGCCAAACTGTATATATAGTCCAATTTTCATTGATATAGCTTAAAAAAAGAAAGCAGGTCAGTAGGTCGAAACTAATCATACATATTGTAGTTCAAATTTAGTTGATGTTAGCTTCAAAAACAAGAAAGTAGGTCAAGGTCAGCCAATTTCAAAGTTCAAATCTAGTGCAACACTGTATACATGGTCCAAATTTCATTAATGTAGGTTCAAAAACAGAAAGTAAGTCAAGGTCAATGTCAGCCAAGGTCGAAGTTGAAATATAGATGCAAAATTCTCCACATAGTTCAAATTACATTGCTGTAGCTTAAAGACAACAAGAACTAAGGTCAAGTGGTCAAGTGTCCCCGGAATTTACCCTGATATTTCAAAATCAGTAGGGATACTCAAGACCAGTTTCATTATCTAGTTTGAAAATCGGCCTAATGGTTCTCCAGTTATTTAACATAAGATATCTGATCTTGACCTTTAATCCAATGACCTTAATGTCAACAGAGATCACCTTCTGGTTAAGATCAACTTAAGATCAACTTAAGATCAACTTGTCTATGAATTATGAGGATCCTATGCCCAATGGTTCCCGAGACATTAATAGAAAAAGGTTTAACCTTGTGTTCTCGTGGGCGTAGTGACATGTGGCTCCCTGTGCATAATGCGGACCAGCAGAAAATGCTTTATGCTCTGGGCCACGCACTTTTAAACAACGTTTTTCCTATAACTATATACAGACAAGCGACCCCAGGGCGTGGTAAATTTTGACCTCAGTGTTATGATTTGAACAAACGTGGTAGAGATCTAATAAACAATGTTACATAACAAAGGCCTTAGGGTTTTTAAGATATTTAAAAGTGTTCCCTTATATACTTTAATATTAACACAGGGAACATTTTTTCAACAGAGTTGGAAGAGGTCTACTAGACAATGTCATACACCAATATCTAAGCTCTAGGCATTGTGGTTTTGTAAGATTTTAAAAGTTTTTCCTATATAAGTTAAGGTACAGCAAGTGATCTCCAGGCGGGGTCAATTTTGACCGCAGGGGCATGATTTGAATAAAGCTGATATAAGTTTATTAGACAATGCTATACGCTAAATATCTAAGCTCTTTACCTTCCGGTTTTAAATGAGAAGTTTTCTAAAGTTTTTCTTATCTATTGCCACAACAACCAGAGTTCTGCTTAAATCTTCATTCGAACAGTATTTGATGAGGGTCACCTAGGGGGTATTCATGTGAAGTTTGCTTGCAATTGATCCAGCAGTTTTTCATGACAAGATTTGAGCGGACGGCGGACGGTGAGTGGTCACTGTATCAAGCTATGAGCAGTAGTGCTAAGATGAGCTAAAATACAATGTAATGCTCTTTTTTTATAACATGAACTTTCGATTTGAAAAGCAAGGTTAAGAATATTTTATATACAAATTTCGGTCAAATTCGTCGGTAAGAGATCTTTTTCTAACAGTCAACGTGATCACGTGGCTTTAAATCACGATCGTCTACATCGTATTTTCCGCTTCGTCAAAATCTGCCACATCTTCAGAAATAGTACATACGCTATAGCTGATTGTTACAATCTCTTTCAAAAGTTAAAAACGCATAGGGAAGATTGCGTTAACAAACAACAAACAGCAAGCGTAAAAGACTAATTCCTATACATGTATATATTTTTTTCAGATGTTAACTTTTACTTAAACAGCTGTTAGAAAGATGTCCAGTTAAGATTAAAATATGAGAAACAATAAATTAACCTGTTGACATTAATATGTTACTGTAAATTAGATAATGATTTCCACGTGACGAACATTTTGCAGTATGATAGCACGCAAACACCGGCTTCGACGACAAACAGGTAGAGTTGAGATCTCGTTTGTGCTCAAAACTTTTCAAAGTCATGCGTGCTGGTACTGTGCTTATATTTTTACATACCCGCGGATAAGTTACAGTGTAAAGTTAATACCGATTTTCTAAACAAAAAAGTGACAAAGACTAGTTGATTTTCTATTTAAAAAAAAACACAAATCGGACTGTTAAAATTCAAACAATTAAAGTGCTCTTAAATAATTTTAGAAAGACAACATGTGGGCCTAAGAACGATTTACTCAAAGGAAAGCGTTCATCGGTCAAATCTATTCGTCCTTGATCTCGCGCTTTCACTCTGTTAGAACTGCTCGTCGTCCGTTGATCGGTAGGAAGTTGGCGGTAGCAGTAGCAAAACCTTGAAGTTGGAGTTGCAGTAGTTAGCAGTATGTATGCAAAACATTTAATTAAGTTTTCAACCTAATAGGTATTTAACGGTATTCCGTCTCAAAAAGTTAATCAAACAATATTTAGGATTTTCTGTCACAGGGTACTGAGTAAATGTAACACAACACTTAATGTAAGTACGACTAGGGTAAGGTACACATCATTAGCCAGTTTTAGTTTGGATGTCATGTGTCCTTAAAGCTATTTACGGCCTTTCAGAGGTTTTTACGGGAAGTGGACGACCATATCACTGCTCAATTCATGTAGTCAGAGGCTTTTACGGAAAGTGGACAATCCAGTTACTGCTCAATTCTTAAAATAAATTATACAGTTTGAACGCACTTCATTCTTATAAGAATATAACATTTGTAAATGAAAATTAACAGATGTTATTGTTGATACGATTTCAATGAATAATATTGTTACAAAAAATGCGAATTTTATTACATGTAAAAAGGCTTATGAAGTCGCCTGTTATTCAACATAGCATAACGCGAGGCCGAAGCGTAGATTTCGTATACTATTTTCAGTTACAAAACATACTTATGCCAACATTTAAGCTTCAATGCATGTGACTTGTCAATTAAACTTCGAATCATACACTGATATAAACAAATTTTATTTGAATTATTTTTACGCTTTAAAATATTACATGTAATTGTTTTGATCGGGTGATCGCTCTTGTAAACAATTTCGTTGATAAAGAATGTATTTTTTCGTGGAAACTAAACTGCAGATTTAATAGTAGACTGCCCATTCAAAATGGAAATACGAAATCATAAAAAATAACCTGTAAGATTTCGAAAACTTGAAAGACTACACAGTTATGAGGAATGTCCGGTGTGACAAATGATTGGATCGATGACCCCGTTGGCTGGACAGTGCAGCACGTTACACTACCCGACAAGTAGTTGGTGTATAATTGCACCTTTGATTAAAATTTTGTCTACATGTGTCTGTGATATTCTCAAGGTTTGAGTAGAACACTTATTGCAATTATAATAGTTAATATTTAACGCAGGCAAGATACAAAAAAAACAACAACAAGCATAGCCTAACTCGAGCATTTAAACCGACCGCACAGATTTTGTGAATGGTAGCCTGAAAAGGGTAAAGATAGAATGTTTTCTTTATTATTGTGTCATCCCAACTTAAAGGGTCAGCCATATTTCTGACTTATGATATAACTTCTTTCTGAGCACATTAAATTTCCGAATCTTCTTCTTATCTTATGAACAACACCTCCGAGAGCTTACACAGGAAAAAGAAACAAAAAACCACAAATTGCTTTTTGTTATAAGGTATATTTGTATGGGTACGGACAGACCTGCTGTTTATTTTTGTACAAAAGCCTTATAATGAATTACATTTCATAATAAAGAAACACCTAAAAAAACCTGATCATATATTACATTTCACAGTACAAAAATCGTATCATGTAACACAAACCTTATCGTGTATAACACTCCGCAGAAAAACGCTTATGATGTATTACATTTTATAGCAAAGAAAACATAGAATAACCTACTCATGTATTACATTTCACTGTACAAAAGTCTTATCATGCTTATAATAAATCCATATCGTGGTTAACAATTCACAGTATAAAAAACCTGATCATGTAGACAAAATTCATAGTGACAAAACCTTAGTTCATGTTTTAAAACAAACCTTACTGTGTATAAAACTTCACAATACAAAAGCCTTATCATGTATTACAAAACCTTACTGTGTAGAACGACTTCACAGTACAAAAAACGTATCATCGGTCAAGTCTACTCTCCTTATCTCGACTGTTTTGGGACCAAAGAAAATAAGTCGAGATAACGAAAAATCGAGATAACCGAAGTCGGAGTAAAATATGCAAATGAGAATGGGAGGGGGATACAGGAAGATTATTGTTGATAGAAAGACATTTTTGTTTCTTTCTACCATCTTATGATCTGTGTAATACACAGGTTGTGAAACTTGCTCGTAGGTTTAAATCAACTAAATGTTCAATTCATATGGATTCATGTTGCTTTGCACCGGGTGCCGAAAGATAAATTCCCCCGGGTCCTTCATCCAAAACTCTCAGCGTTTGTCCGATCAAAATAGTCCTCCCGGTTGGATGTCGGGCCCTTAACTATTTACGGCCTTTCGTTTCTCGACTGGCGCTCGGACAATTTCATGACTTCCGTCCTCCGACATGTACTCTTCCGTTTTTTTTGAATATGGAGAATCAGTTATCTGTCTAATGTGTTACGTAATTGAAGACACGATTTATAATTGACAGCATCTTCATTTCTTGCTGTTTATAAATGCAAATGAAAATTTTCAGAGTTATTGTTGATACGATTTCAATACAAATTACCAATTGCGCATATTACACAGCTTACATCGCAAACAAACAATTAATTAATTTTGGGTCACTAACCTAATCACAGAAGCGTGGATAGCCGCGGTGTGCTTTTTGCACCTCTGACAACAGACGACAATTGAGCCAAATACAATCGCGTGCAGCTTTTCGCACCTTGTGTTGGCAAGTGATAAATGTCAAATCGAGATATCGGATGTCAAAAAAGAGGAAATTTTATTGTTTAGGATCACAAATTTAGTCGAGATAACGAAGAAAATTGTTATAAACAAATCGAGATAGCCGTAGTTAATTTATATAGATACAAGAAGGGAAAATTTCGGGAACTAGAAAATCCAGTCGAGATATCGAAAAATCGAGATAACCGAAGTCGAGATAACGAGAGTCGACTGTATTACAAATCTTATTGTGTAACACTTCACAGTACAAAAACCTTATCATGTATTACAAACCTTATTGTGTATAACACTTCACAGTACAAAAACCTTATCATGTATTACAAACCTTATCGTGTAACACTTCACAGTACAAAAACCTTATCATATACTACAAACCTTATCGTGTAGAACACTTCACAGTACAAAAACCTTATCATATACTACAAACCTTATTGTGTAACACTTCACAGTACAAAAACCTTATCATGTATTACAAACCTTGTTGTGTATAACACTTCACAGTACAAAAACCTTATCATGTATTACAAACCTTACTGTGTAGAACACTTCACAGTACAAAAACCTTATCATGTACAGCCGACTCTCGTTATCTCGACTGTTTTGGGACCAAAGAAAATAAGTCGAGATAACGAAAAATCGAGATAACCGAAGTCGGATAAAATATGCTCGATGAGAATGGGAGGGGGATAAGGAAGATTATTGTTGATAGAAAGACATTTGTTTCTTTCTACCATCTTATGATCTGTGTAATACACAGGTTGTGAAACTTGCTCGTAGGTTTAAATCAACTAAATGTTCAATTCATATGATTCATGTTGCTTTGCACCCGGTGCCGAAAGATTGGATTCCCCCCGGGTCCTTCTCCAAAACTCTCAGCGTTTGCCGATCCAAATATCCTCCCGGGTGGTTACCGGGCCCTTCTCTGGATCGCTCGACTGGCGCTCGGACAAGTTCATGACTTCCGCCCTCCGACATGACTCTTCCTTTTTTTAAGGTAACGAAGATGTTATCTTTCTAATTGTGTACAAAGGTATTGAAGACACGATTTATAATTACAGCATCTTCATTTCTTGCTGTTTATAAATGCAAATAAATTTTATCAGTTTTGACACATTTCAATACAAATTACCCATTCCGCATATTACACAGCTTACACATCGAAAACAAACAATTAATTAATTTTGGGTCACTAACCGAATCACAGAGTGAATTGCCGCGCGTGGTGTTTTTGCACCTGTATAAGGTATACTTGTACAATTGGGCGAATACAATCGGAGCAGCCTTTCGCACCTTGTTTTGGCAGGTGATAAATGTCAAATCCAGATTCGGATGTCAAAATAGAGGAAATTTTATGGTTTGGGATAATAAATTTAGACCAGATAACGAAAAATCGAGATAAACAAATCGAGATAGCCGTAGTTGATCTATATATTACATTAGGGGAAAAATCGGGACCGAGAAAATCCAGTCGAGATACGAAAAATCGTGATAACCGAAGTGGAGATAACAAGAGTCGACTTATTACAAATGTTATTGTGTAACACTTCACAGTACAAAAACCTTATGATGTATTAGGAAACATTTTATAGTACAAAGACTTATCATGTATTACAAACCTTATCGTGTAACACTCACAGTAGAATAACCTATTCATGTACTACAAACCTTTCACTGTACAAAAATCTTATCATGTAACACTTAACAGTAAAAAACCTTATCATGTATAACAAACCGGTAACACTTCACAGTACAAAAACCTTATCATGTAGTACAAACCTTCATTGTGTATAACACTTACAGCAAAAACCTTATCATGTATTACAAACCTTATTGTGTATAACACTTCACAGTACAAAATCCTTATCATATACTACAAACCTTACTGTGTATACCACTTCACAGAACAAAAACCTGATCATGTATTACAAACCTTATCGTGTAACACTTCACAGTACAAAAACCTTGTCATGTATTACAAACCTTACTGTGTATACCACTTCACAGTACAAAAACCTTATCATGTATTACAAACCTTATCGTGTAACACTTCACAGTACAAAAACCTTATCATGTATTACAAACCTTACTGTGTATAACGCTTCACAGTACAAAAACCTTATCATGTATTACAAACCTTGTTGTGTAGAACACTTCACAGTACAAAAACTTTGTCATGTATTACAAACCTTATTGTGTATAACACTTCACAGTACAAAAACCTTATCATGTATTACAAACCTTATTGTGTAACACTTCACAGTACAAAATTCTTATCATATACTACAAACCTTACTGTGTATACCACTTCACAGAACAAAAACCTGATCATGTATTACAAACCTTATCGTGTAACACTTCACAGTACAAAAACCTTATCATGTATTACAAACCTTATTGTGTATAACACTTCACAGTACAAAAACCTTATCATGTATTACAAACCTTACTGTGTATAACACTTCACAGTACAACAACCTTATCATGTATTACAAACCTTATTGTTTATAACACTTCACAGTACAAAAACCTGATCATGTATTACAAACCTTACTGTGTATAACACTTCACAGTACAAAAACCTTATCATGTATTACAAACCTTACTGTGTAGAACACTTCACAGTACAAAAACCTTGTCATGTATTACAAACCTTACTGTGTATACCACTTCACAGTACAAAAACCTTATCATGTATTACAAACCTTATTGTGTAACACTTCACAGAACAACTTTCATCTACAAACCTTACTGTGTATACCACTTCACAGAACAAAAACCTGACCATGTATTACAAACCTTATTGTGTATAACACTTCACAGTACAAAAACCTGATCATGTATTACAAACCTTATCGTGTAACACTTCACAGTACAAAAACCTTATCATGTATTACAAACCTTATTGTGTATAACACTTCACAGTACAAAAACCTGATCATGTATTACAAACCTTACTGTGTATACCACTTCACAGTACAAAAACCTTATCATGTATTACAAACCTTATCGTGTAACACTTCACAGAACAAAAACCTGATCATGTATTACAAACCTTACTGTGTATAACACTTCACAGTACAAAAACCTTATCATGTATTACAAACCTTACTGTGTATAACACTTCACAGTACAAAAACCTGATCATGTATTACAAACCTTACTGTGTATAACACTTCACAGTACAAAAACCTTATCATGTATTACAAACCTTACGGTAACACTTTAAAATAAAAAAACCTTATCATGTATTACAAACCTTACTGTGTATAACACTTCACAGTACAAAAACCTTATCATGTATTACAAACCTTATTGTGTATAACACTTCATAGTACAAAAACCTTATCATGTATTACAAACCTTATTGTGTATAACACTTCACAGTACAAAAACCTGATCATGTATTACAAACCTTATTGTGTATAACACTTCACAGTACAAAAACCTGATCATGTATTACAAACCTTACTGTGTATAACACTTCACAGTACAAAAACCGTATCATGTATTACAAACCTTACTGTGTATAACACTTCACAGTACATAAACCTGATCATGTATTACAAACCTTATCGTGTAACACTTCACAGTACAAAAACCTTATCATGTATTACAAACCTTACTGTGTATAACACTTCACAGTACAAAAACCTGATCATGTATAACAAACCTTATTGTGTATAACACTTCACAGTACAAAAACCTTATCATGTATTACAAACCTTATCGTGTAACACTTCACAGTACAAAAACCTGATCATGTATTACAAACCTTACTGTGTATACCACTTCACAGTACAAAAACCTTATCATGTATTACAAACCTTATCGTGTAACACTTCACAGTACAAAAACCTTATCATGTATTACAAACCTTACTGTGTATAACGCTTCACAGTACATAAACCTGATCATGTATTACAAACCTTATCGTGTATAACACTTCACAGTACAAAAACCTTATCATGTATTACAAACCTTACTGTGTATAACGCTTCACAGTACAAAAACCTTATCATGTATTACAAACCTTATCGTGTATAACACTTCACAGTACAAAAACCTGATCATGTATTACAAACCATACTGTGTATACCACTTCACAGTACAAAAACCTTATCATGTATAACAAACCTTATCGTGTAACACTTCACAGTACAAAAACCTTATCATGTACTACAAACCTTATCGTGTAACACTTCACAGTACAAAAACCTTATCATGTATTACAATTCACAGTACTAAAACCTTATCATGTACTACCAACATTATCGTGTTTAACAGTAAAAAAACTTATTATACGTCGCATTAGCGCCGTGCAGTTATAGGTTGCTTATAATGTTTCATATGGAGAAGCACATGACAAGATTTACACGGTTTCTACATTTTTCCTCGAAAGTGGAACCAGTCTGCACGGAAGTGGGACCTGTGTTTTTAGCCCAATTTGTTTTGTACCATTAAGTGTATAGCCTAACTTGCAATTTAGCCACAATCTTCAAATAAACAGGACTTATAATTTTTAGATAAACATGACCTATAACATTGATATCATTAGTAAATAACTAGCTGAATCTAGAGGTTTTGTGTATATTATGATCACGTGATCGAATTCGCGCCATTTGACAGAGTAGGCGTTATATATCGTGACCTTACAAGTTAAAATAAGATAAACATCAATCACCTGTGCTTTTTAAAAAAATGCAACATTGTAGATCTAAATAGGTCTTAAAATTGACAACATTTTTAGGCAATCATTAGGTCTATTCAATAACATTTAAAAATGTCATACGGCTAGCTTTATAGTAACACCATAGGTCCCAATGAGCCATGTATTATGTATATATATTTACATATTTATGACATGTATGAATCACTTGGACTCAAACAGTCACACTTAAGTAAATGTAAATTCGGATCCAGCCTGTTTATGCATGTTAAGAAATGTTATATAGACCGCTTTCGTTTATTCTCGGATATGGTATAAACTCGGTATAGTTTTAAGCAATCGCTGTTACCGTTTGTTTTATTTCTAACTGAAACCCACAGAATGTATGAGCAGAGAATATAACTTTCCTTTTCTGGTTTAGAAGCTTTGCAAGCGGCAGGATTTGGAAATAATGAAAGAAAAAATCGGATACTAAAGATATATTAATTTTTCAGCTTAAATTAATTTTAAATGGACCTCTTTGCATGTACATGTTTAGATTTTTAATAAGCTCTAACAAATACGATATAAGTTATTCTGAGTTAGAATTGTATATTTACTATTTAGCTGATAGTAAAGACGTGATTTTTTTATAGTTTTTTGAATGGCTTAGGGTCATTTTAGCGTGGTGATTCTGATCTCTGGAAACCCGACAGAAGAATCACAGGTTTTGGGTATTTGCCACAACCTAGATATAACTATTTACACCCACTACTTAATAGCAGACAACCCCTTTCCTTTCAATGCCGTGTACTTTTGCTGCTTTAGCAATAATGTTTTACATTTCACAGTAAAAATACCTTATCATGTATTACACTTCACTATAACTTGCAATGTAACACCTAAACTACTCTTGTAAAAACTTAAAATATCAAACATGCGTATGCAACTTACTTAAAATGTGATTACAATGTATATTTAAGTTACACCCATTTTTCGTTCTATCACACGCCAACTATCTTAGCTCTAGACCATGTGGTTCCAGAGGTGATTTTTAAAGATGTCCTATAGAAATCTATATAAATCTATATAAAATCAAGTGAGCCCCCGACCCCGGGGTCTTACGACGACGAAGACAGACGACGGATACAGGGTGATCCTAAAATTAAAAATATCGTTCGATACACTGTTAATTTGTGAGTGACATCATGGCGATCTCTCATATAGGTCTAGTAAAACTTCTGTAGAACATTGTGTTACAGAACTCTAGTGTGTCGTATCTTTTATAAATAATCTCCCTTTGTAACATATAGTATAGATATCATTTAACTGAACGTTCGCTTTTGTAGTGTATACATTGACAAGAACTAAAAAATCTTAAGATCATTACTGCCAATGAAATGATGAATAGAATGTATTTGAATTGACAAGTTTACTCTGTAAGACACCTTTAAATTCGATAATACTGAATAAAAAAGGTCAATAAAATACTCTTGGTTTTATAATTTTTTACGTAAATAGGTCATATCTATCAACATAATATGTTTTACCGCCAAAGTAATGTAAATCGAGTGACAAATTTGATAAGAAAAACAAGGATTAAATTTGTTTTCCTGATGCACATGTCACGCTACGGACTTAATCACAAATGGGAACAAAATAATTAATTGTCCAGTTAGCTCAGTCAGGAGAGCATTCGTTCTAACAGCCCTTGAACTAAAGGGTCATTGGATCACGTCCTGATCTGGGTGTACACTTTTTCAAACCCTGTGACATTTGGTGCCTTCTTAATGCATAAAAATTGAACTACACAGGACTTTTTACTATGAAATCTAGCTACCCATCGCTTTCATATACATGTATCCAAAAGTTTTTAAAGACAGTTCTTATTAACCTTAATCTCGTCTGTGAGACATTTAATTGTATATACACGGTAGACAGCAATAAATTTATGACAACTTTCGCGGATACCATATTTAGCGTTTTATTCAACGTGGACACTTTAGCGATTAAACATTTTCGATGATTCATATCGATCGCGGATTCCGAGAATAAGTAGCTATAGTCATAGTATGTTTATACTTGGCTGTTGTAACATCATTCGCAATTCCCTGCTTTTGAAGGACTTAACAGATGTCAAATAAATGGAAAACAAACAGATATACATCAAAATCGATTTGATCTAGGGTGTTTATGATGTTTAACATAAGTTTGAAAATATGACAACAAATTCTATTATTTCTGTTTGGGTCCCCCTTTGAGCGCACATCTTAATTTAGAATTACGTTATTCGTCTTATTCTGAACTATAATTAAGAAATAGATTTCACTTTTGAGTGAGATACCGGTTAGTAGTAGTGTAGATGCGTAGTAATCTAATCACGAAGGCCGAAGGCTAACGTTAAGATTGCTTCATTAATGGCGCTGTTGATACACCACAATTTTCATTTTACAAATGGTAAAAATTCGTTTGTATACTCTTTACTTTTGCAATAAATCACATAAATATGATTTAAAAAGTATATTCCGGACACATAAAAATGAATATTCATGTTGCTGTAGAGATTTTCTACTATTAATTTACAAAAACCCTTAAGACTGGACGATTATTTAATATTATGTTTGTATACCTCTCATTGCAGCCATCATGTCAGAAAAATCTAATAAAATCAACGAACTGATTGAAAATAGAAAGAAAAAAGAGGCACATGCAGAAAGCTGAATCGTACCAGCGTAGAAAAGATCAAAATACTCTTCCTGAAAAAGGTAAACTTGGGAATAGTCAACTTTTAAATATATGAACATAAATAAAAAAATACCTTAAAGTAGTCATTTTAGTGATCGCTCCGTGCTAAATATCATGTGATTGATGATGTAAGGCCACCTCCAGAATCTATTTTTTGTTCGGTAGAGGTTAATAGTTAAAAAAGCATTACAGTAATTACATAAGGCATTCCCCCGCCCCCCGCCCCACATCGACACACACACACACATTTCTCGTCACGATTTATTATAAGGGTGCTAAACACTATTATAGTGTTAGTGTTCTAATTAAGCACGTGTGCAAGATACGTCTACTGTTTCAGTTTCATATTTTTTCGTTTTTTCAGAGTACTCACAATCGAAGGAAGCAAACAGGAAGCGCTTATACAGACAACGCAAAAAAGCTTTAAAGGAAGAAAAAAAACAGGAAAGCTACAGAACGTCAGTGTCGATGGCGTTTAAAAAAAAACAGAAATAGGAAATGTAGACATTTCAAAATTTCCAAACAGACAAAACAAATCAAGAGCTCTTCGAAAATTTAAAAGCGCGCTACCTATAACACCATCTAAACGAGCTGCAACTGTTGCTGCCTATATACAATGCTCAAGATCGCCTGCTGTTCAGTCACTAAGACAATCCAACATAGTCTCGTCTCCAGACGACATCAGCGACCGGAAGTTGTCAGAGTCCGTGATTGAGGACACACGGAATTCCCCCAAAAGTAAATCAAAAGACTGAAAGTTCTGGAGGATCGATTGCCTCTGAACAACACAGTCTGCACACATACATGTGTAAATATCAGGACCACATAGACTGTACACATTCATGTGTGAATATCAGGACAACCCTTGCACGAGTAAAGTTATAAACTGGAGACACAACTGTCCACAAATTTTGACCTTTCACCATATGTGTAAACTTTACTTTTGAGATAGGAACCTATGTGCTTACTTTATGTCATTCAGTGACTATGTTTAAGTACCCTATGCAGTATTAAGCTGTGAATCGTAACTGAGAAATGGATTTTCACAAAACTGAACTGAAACTTTATGGTCATTTTAATGTCATTCAAAAGTTATGGGATATGCCCATAAGGTTGATTGTATTGTGCCAATTAATTCGGATTTAACGTCGCACCCAACAGCTAAGGTCATATTGCAACTTCCGGCTTTCATGGAGAAGGAAGACCCTGGGTGCCAACTCCCTGTACCAGAATTTGGGGGTCATTTAGTAATTCCGAGGGTCATACCCTTTATTGTAAAAAAATAAAAGGCATGACTTTATGTTAAAGAAGTTTTATTCAGTTTACTTCTGTAAAACTGCATGTGATACATCACAAAATGGTGGGTAATCAAAGGGTTGGCAAGACAACAGGTGTTTCTCTTTGGATGCTTTCCATTTTGTCACTGCATCTCAAAAGTCAAATTTGTCCACAAAGCGAATTTTTCATAAGTGCATTCAACCATAGACATTAACCTTGGATATTATTTGGCACACTTAAAACCCCTTTAATAGTGACAGTCTGATCGAAATGACTACAAAATGATCATTAAAATCACTCAGAAAGACGTTTTTGTTTCCCCTAATAAGGTTTGTCGACCATCTCTTGTTGTGCGTCTACGATCTATGATGACGGTATCATAAGAATCAACACACACAAAAACGCAATGGTACAAAATGCGGGTCGATCCGAAATCAGACGACAACGACGACGGAATAGGGTCAAAATTAGACATATCCCATACCGGAAGCATATTTTATCAACAATTTATCTTGCAAAAGCGTTTTGAGAGGTTTTGAAATGTTGTTTTTGTAGTAATTTGATCATACACATTTTAATTGCGTCATAGAAGACGCTCTTTGCTATTTCTGTTGCGTCATTGACAAAATGAGTGCGTCAAAACCGCAGAAAACGCGCTCTCGCGGAAACACTGAATTTAGTGTATCCGGTGTAGCGATACGTATTTCACGGGTCTTACATTTCTCATGTCACACCGGTCTGACGATAAAAACCGCGTAGGAAAATAGTTCTATACAGAACAGATACCTCGTTGATTTAAGTTACAAATTATAAGAAAAACAACAATATAATATTATGCTATTCTGAAATGTTTTGATATTATTTAGATCTGTTACTATACAATTTTTAAAACAGAGGACAGCATTATTCGTAACAACGGAATATATGGAACTACTTGTTTGTATGTAAATAGTTCGGCCGTAAGGAAGCTATACTCTGTTAACTTTGGATCCGATTGAATAAATCAATCGATCCAAAAAAGGAAAAGATCGGACGAATTCAGGATAGAAGTTAATTCTTTAATGTCGTCCGTTTGTGGTGAAGCAGTAACACAAAATAAGTGTAAATATAAACTTGCAAAGAAGCTATGTATTCCTGCCAGAACCGTGTCTAAAGGTAGTTGAATCCGTACGCAAGTATCTCATACTGCGTCTTCATGTTTCAAGTACACCCAGAGAAAAACTAGAAAAACATGTATAACTGATGAAACAAAGAAAATTATCCACGATTATTGGTATTCTCCAGATATTTCACACCCAACTGGTAATAAGAAAGATGTACAGCGTGTAAGAATTGGCGTGAAGTCTTATTCAAGTCACGAGGTATATATTTTGCGAAAAACTCAGACTGAAGCTTATGTTGAATTCAAGGACAAATACCCAGATATCAGTATTTCCCAGAGAACATTTGAAAGGTGCAAACCTTACAGGGCTTTTCCTCCCATCACTAGGGGCCGAATATCGGCCCCGTTCCCAATCGAAAATAACCTTCATTTTTCCCAATTCCAAACAAATAAAAATGAAAAAAAATAAATTCAATTTTTTTTTTCAATTTTTTAAATCTGTCCCTACACTACATAGCATTCTTGGGACCGTTGTCCTAAACACAGATTTTTTTCCAACCTATAGAATTTTTCTCGATTTAAAAAAAACAAAAAAACTTTGTCCCTCCCCTACCTAAAATTTTTGGGGCCGTTGCCCTAAACACAGATTTTTTTGGCATCAAGGTAAACGATATTAAACTCATACATAAATTCCAATTTGATCAGAAAAACGCCGCGTTTTTTCCACAGTTAGGGCCAGGGGCCTTTTCCCAAAAGAGCCAGAAAAGGCCCTGCCTTATTTCGTTGGTGAAGCAAGGGCAAAGGATCGCGTGACATGCTGTTGCCGATATCACCTTGAAATGAAATCAGTATTTCGTACATGCATGGAATTTCGCAAGAAGCACGTGCAGTGTGACGAATGTAGGATATATGAAAATATGTACGATATGTGTCAAGACACATTATGTAAATAGACCAAAATGGCTGCTATAGTAAGTCATGTCTTGGAAGAGAGTGCTCAAACTGTGGCATTTTTAAAGATATTTTTCACGAAAACGAATTGTCAATTGAAGAAAATGCTCCAACCGTGAACTGGGTAGCATTTGAGTATAAGGAAATAAACTAAACGCGGAAACACTCGAAAACTCATTCTGACAAGAGAGGCTACAAAACCCGGCTAAATGTTTTTATACATGAAGAAGTTACTAAAAACATTCCCTGCAGAAAAATGAGTGTACATGTAGTATATGTTGTAGCCTGGAATAAATTGTTAGAAACTAGTGTACTCGTTGACATGTGTATCATATTATAGTATATATTATAGTATTTGAATTACGAACATTTTAAAGTTATAAGCTCGGAAAACTTTGAAGTGTAGAATTATAATAATTCAGTAATAGATTAAGAAATACTTGTGTTTTCTTGTTATTTGTAAAAATCAATAATAGAAAGTTTATAATATAATATTGAGAATGAGCAAGCGCTCACGTCATTTCCTAACGTCAAATATGAAAAAACAGCGTTTTTTAGCGTTACGCTTTTAAGCTCCAACTTGTGACGTCGCGTCAGAACATTTAACTACGATTTGAATTACATTACCTGAATTCATTCACAATAATACCAATTCCAAGCGTATTAGCGCATGCACGCTCGTAGATGTTGTGTGAAAATTACGCGGGAGGGAATTTCAGCAGTCAAAAATAGTACCGGACACTCAAATCCTGCTTTGCCTATATAGGAATAATTTTCAATAGTGTTAGAATATTGTTTTCTGTATGAGCCGGTGAAGGGGAAAAGGGTCCTTCGGAAAGTATTTCTTTTTATTTCGGCGGTACCTTTATTAAATCAAAGCACTGAAAGTGCTGACAACAATGTGTCCTCTGCAAAATGAGTGATACCTCGCTAACAGTATCTATGTTCTTGACCATGCGGTTTTAGAGAATATTTTTTAATTGTTTCGTATTTTATGCCATAGCAACCAAAGTTTTGCATGGAATGGAAATCATTGAACATTTTGATAGAGTTTCATGCAAGAAACATCCCTGCAAAGTTTTACAACATTAGACCAGTGGTTTCAGAGATGTCATTTGAAGGAAATGGTGGACTGACGGACAGACGGACGGAATGCAATCCCAATCAATCCATGTAGGAGAGTTACAGCCTTTATATGACAGTTGGGACAGACTGAGGCATTGGATTTTGAAAAACTTGTGGCATTGGAATATCAATAGGTGCAAGATATTAAGATGATATTTTAAATATATAAAATATAGTTAAATGAAATAAACTATTGTAACAAAACATACGTACAAAAAAGCGAACAAATAACAAATGAACGAGATCAAAAATTGGAGATCATATTACATACTATCTAAGAAATTGTGTTGCTGATGGGATAAATAGAGAATATTAGGTTACTGTCTTAGTGTGATTGAATTTATTAGGCGAGTCGGAGAAAGGTTTATTCGGCGAGGCTCTGCCGAGCCGTATAAACTTTTCGGAGACGAGCCTAATAAATTCAATCGCACTAAGACGGTAACCTAATATGACCTTTGACGCGCGAAAATGTACCTTCGGACATTTGTAACATTATTCGACAATAATTGATAAAAAAACCCCATACAACTTACATTTTTGTCACCCTCTTTAAATGCAAAACCAATGATAAAAACTGATAGCTACTATATTTTACTCAACAGAAACATACTATTTGCTTCAAAATCCTCCAAGACCATTGCTATGGCAACAGCGATTTGAAATTATTCTTTTTTTAAAACTTGGCTATACCCTATGAAAAAGGCAGATCGTGGAAAGAAGACATGAAATAGTTCACCAGATATGATATATATTGAAAGAGTATATAATGTTGCAACCAAAAATAAATGATGCTGTTAGGAAATGATTACCGGAATAGTTTACTGCCCATGTAAATTGAAGTGAGTTTTGACGTCAAATTATGGTATGTGACGTCATTTTTAGAGTGAACAATGACGCCTTAGGTATACTTTTTCAAAATGTTGTAGTTTTGTATGTACTGAACGTAGGTAACTGAAATTTTCCAATATTGATATTGAAATATTGTTTGTTCAAATATGCAAGAAAGCTAGTTTCCAAGTATTTTGTCCGAAGGCCCATTTTCCCGTGTCGCTGGTCATATTCTTTTTATCCTACCTTTTACATAAAAAATGTCTTTTTCGTTTTTTTATTAATTAAGATTAAATTCCAGCTTTAAAACTGTCTGTCGCTATGACGCGTATGAATACATTACATCACAACCCATTTACACATTTATTTCGATCAAGTTAATACACTACACAAACACGTCCGTGTTAGACTGAAGTGAAACAACGTTCAAAAATAAAACTTAAAAACCTCAACACCTAAAACTGTTATTTTAAGCTATTCTAAACTGAATGAGATGAACTTTACTGGTATGCTTTATTAATATCTGCTACTGTGCTAGTCATGTAAGTGACGTTAGTCAATACAACATATGTCATGAACAGTGATGACGTGAAATATCACACCATAAAACTGTATAGATTCTAATATGTGCTATAAGTGCGAGCGGGGTGGGGTGTCGCTGAACTGGACCCTGGACTGGAGCTGACTGTGGTAAATAGAAATGTCATGTAGATCTACGGGACGCGCTTAGTTGCTTGATACTGACTCGGTTGGTCTGAGCCATGTAGTCAACAGTTGCTGATAGAAGATTCGATAATCATTTGTTTCTCTTTGGAAACAGGACTCTTAGCTTAGAGATGGACTGGAGCAAAAACCAAGTTGCAAAAAACAAGTTGAACATAGATTCAAATATGAGTCATTCGTGCCAGATATACAAGGATACAAACTGTATTCAATGATAGTTTGGGATAGCATCTTTTATTCAAGAAATACTGTGATCCAATAATTTCTGGACCAGATGTTTCCTGATGGAATGATTGACACAGTGATTGAATGACTCAAATAAACAATATTGTACAATATCATATTAAATGAAAGGACTTCAAATCTTGCAAAACTGACAAACTTCAATCCTTCCAGTGACAAAAAATATATATTTCAATACTCAATCAATAGGCTAACTTGTTGATCTACAGTAATAATACCTACTTATCATAACTTGCAATGTATGATAAGCTGAAAATTATTAGAAAGAACTTTAAAGAAGTAAGACACAGGAGCTGATTTAGTGACTTTATGACTAAAATGGCTAAATGTTGATAAGTTCTTGTTTATGTTTGTGATGCATGGAGATTAATGTTTTCTGGCATATTAAATTTTAAGAATAACATATCTACATGAAAATGATTGATCACTGAGTGACTCTTTGGTTATAGGCCCTACCACAGTTCATGTTTCAATCACATACTTGGATATTTGACCATTTGGTCATGGTCTATATAATAAAAAGATCATGCTTGGGATAAACCCTTTAAATTCAACAACAATGGTTTATCAGCAGATCAAGCATGCATATTTCTTAAATATTTGCAGTTTTTCAAGAATTAAATATATTTATACAAACTTGCAACATCATGGATGTTAAAGTGCACAGACATTCAATTTTCAATCAAATACTTGGATATTTAACCATTTGGTCAGGGTCTATATAATAAAAACATCATGCTTGGGATAAACCCTTATATGCAACAACATGCAATGGTTTATCAGAAGAGCATGCATGCATTATTCTTAAATAATTATATTAGCAGTTTTTCAAGAATTCAATAAATTTACACAAACTTGCAACATCATGGGTGTTAAAGTGCACAAACATTCAATTTTCTCCACAGTTCTAGTTCATTCTAGTTAAATTCAGATACATTTACTGTATATTTTGGCAGAGAGAAAGCCTTGATTAAAAACAGTGAAACAATTAATTTTGACAATTTAATACAGCATTTTCTTAATTGAGAAAAAAAATGATTAGATCTACCAGTATTTATGTATTTTGAAAATGACATTTGTTGATGTTGAAAATTAAATAATTACTGCAGTATACAAAAGAAAACTCATGTTTGTATTTTTATTGTGTCAGCATTTTAATCAATGTTTAATTGTTTACATGTACTCCATGACCGACAAACTTGGTCATGAAAGTAGTCCGTCATCAGCTGTTGCTAAGGCCAGTGAGAAAAGTTTTTCGTAAAGCTGTCCTATATGATTTAAGACTTGTCATTTATCTTTGATTTTGTACAAAATGACAATATTAGTACTAGCTATAAAAGCATGTGTAAAATGGCACATTGATATGAGTTGTAGCGTTTTAAAATCACTTTGATAGCCGATTAAAAGTTAAAAAATGGCGGCTAAAAAAAGAATGTCAGTATGGCAGACCGTTGCCATGTCGTGTAAAGCTTGCCTGTCGTGTAAACCTCATGTTTATACGACAGGCCGATTTTGTACAAATAAAGCAGTGATGGTAGGATAAATGTTTTTTTTAACCATATTCATGATTATACTAGCTTGCATTGCATTTACATATGACATTACACAAACTTTGACTGTATTTAACGCAATTCTGTTGCATTCCAAATATATTAAAAATTTCTGATTACCTTTTACATTGAGTCACACAAAAATCATTATCACCCTCAACACATGACCTGGGGGTCATAATTTGAACAATCTTGGTAATTTCTATATGCCAAATATCTAATATTTAGGTCTTGTGAATTTAGAGTGAAAGATTTTAGAAGTTTTTCCCATATAAGCCTATGTAAAACCAAGTGACACCTCGGTTGGGTTCAGTTTTGACATGGGGGTCATAATTTGAGTAATCTTGGTAGAGATCCATTAGACAATGCCACATGCTAACTATCTAACCCCTAGGCCTTTTGGTTTTAGAGAAGAAGAGTCTTTAAGTGTTTTCTATTTGTTGCCATAGCAATTAGAGTTCTGCATGGAATGAAATATTTTGAACAACATTGATAGAGCTTCATGCTAGAAACATCCCTGGAAAGTTTTAACAATGAGATAATGGTTTCAGACAACATGGTGTTGTTAAAGGAAATTGTGGATGGATGGATGATAGACATAATGCGATCTTAATAGCACTATTGGTCCATTTGAGCTAAAATCATAAAATGCAGTTTTATGTATCAGATTGAAAATGCATCACAAGTGTATATGCGGAAGATGGTCTTTCACAAAGCTATGATTTAATAGTAGAATACTGTAAGTGTATTAAAGTGACATTATGCGCATTTTTTTCAAGTAAAAATCCAGCTGAATATGGTGTGTGTACAAAAGCGTAGAGGAAATAATAGCTTTTAACCCAATATACCAATTTCTTCACGCTACCAGTATGAAATAATAAGTTTCCATATATTGATTTTTCTTATTTGACTGGGAGAGTCAATTTAAGAAAAGAACAACTGCATGCAGGAGTTGATTCCCTTCCACTGCCGAAATCTCTACCAACATAAATAACGACACAATCAACTGTCATTTTATCAGTCCGATTTTTTTATATCTAAAGCACCAACTTCAAATACTAATGCGGCATAATCATTAATTTAACACATTTAAACGAACAGCAACCAAAAATTGCTTTTATAAAACTGTCACCAAAAATACACTATGTGCAGTAAGATGCGCATAATGTCACTTTAACCATCAATAGTGATTTATACATTGGGTGTGACAAGTTTCACTTACAATTTCAAAGTACCATGAATGTATGATAGATGCAATCATGTTATCATTGGGATGTAGAGCTATGTGCTAAATACAAAAGGACAATGAGCATTTATATGAAACATTTGTCATTGTAGATTTTGAAGGTGGAGTTCAGAACAGAGGGATCATTGATACTGAAGATATTACAATTTATAATTGAAAACTCGCCAAGTTGAAAATGGCAACAATTTTGTTAAAACAAGAGGGTTTAAATGGCCACCTGTTACTCTGGTTTCAGACAATAAGAATTTAAAATGTTTGTATTTTAGGCATTATACCCAAGCGAGTCATTGATAGGGATAATATTGATCAAGGGGTTGAATTTTAACAATCTTGGTAGAGGTTTAGTTAACAATGCTGCATGCCAATTATTTAAGCCCTTGGCCTTCTGGTTCATAAAAAGATTGTTAAAGTTTAATGCTGTGAGTTCAGAAATGTTGTTAAAGAAAGAAGTTAATGGACATCAGATAGACGGCAAGGGGTCCTTTTTTAAAGCCACAATTTGCCTTGCTATGATGGGACACAGACAAATTGCAAGTATTTGAGCATTAACATAGTAACAGTTTAAATGAAATGTATACATGGTGAGCACTTAAATAGTAACACTATTAATGAAGTATGTACATGGTGAGCACTAACATAGCAATACTATAAATGAAATATATTATGCTTCAGTAATAACAAGAACATTTATATCTTTGAATAAATCCGATATTGTTTATGTTGACGTTGGATGTGTGTTGTACAAATATGTGAAAAATTGAATTTAAAGACACACTCCCATTAACTGCAAAGTTATGCAATAGTAGAAAAATGAAATATTAGTAAATTTAGCATAAATAAAGACACTGCTTTCCTCTCACTCAGGTCAAGCAAATATTTCAAATTTAAAGTAATAAAGTTTTTTAATATGTTACAAATAATTTTACAGTATAGGTTGTCGGTTAACAGAAATAGAGCTGGACGTTGAGACATATCCCCCCATTTGTCTCTGTCCAGTTGAACCAGACAAGCACAGTCTCCAAGTCTGGTTCACTCAATAAAATTCCAGGGACCAGACAAGGAGACACTTCCTACCTGTATTCAATTAAATCCGAGCATTCAAAATATTTACAGGTTGCACTATGTTACAAGATGATCTAGACAAACTAACCGGTAAAGTTGGAAAAAGTCTGGGGAAATTGCCTAGTAAATGCAAAGCAATCCATTTCTTCAAATATTAAAAAAAACCAAGCTTTTAATTACGTGAGACTGCAAATATGATAAGTTAATATTTAAGTGATTTCAATTATGTAATTCAACACTTTACCAAACATGCCTTGGCCAAAGAAGGCCATTCTTTCTCGTCTAGTATCATTTTCTATTGTTTATAAAACGAACAGTAAACACGTTGTAACTCTCTGGAGGTAACAGAAATTATTTAACCTCTTCACCGGTTACACCGTTAACTCAAGCGGAGTAACTCAGCATATCTCAATAACGTCTATCGGTCGCTAAGTTAAGGGTCGCCACTATCGGTCGCTGTTTTGTGGTCATTCAATGCAGCTTTTCGAGTCCGAATGGATTTAAAATCATTTGATGAAATCCGACAATTAAACCGAATACATTGTATCATTCATTTACTTCATCGTTTATGTTTATAATACCTCCCCATTTAACAAAAACCCACTTTTATTATCCATTTCCGTTTTAAGCACGCATGTAATTTTACTAATGGAAATAAGGATTTTCACATTGTATGAAATGTCGGATCCAAATACTCCTCTCGATTACGTTTAATTTCCATAATACATGTATACATGCGGGATGCCAAAACAAGACTTGATCCTGAATCTGCCTGATGGTGTAGTAATTCAAATACTCTGAATTTTGCCTACATTAGTGTTACAATGATTTAAAGCACTAACACGTGTATTACGCAACGGAAACGGGTTTTAGTTTATTATTAAGTCGAGATCACAAACACGATACACACGCATTTCAGCTAAAGTCGATCTACTTTGCAGGCGAAAGGAGAAACCTATGGCTGTTCAAACTGTCAGGGGCTATACGTTTGACGCATCAGGCGTACGCCGTTCTATTCGTTTCAAAAAGCTAGAATGAAATCGGCGCCTTTTAAGCAATGAGGTTTGAATATACCGGCGTACCCCGGCTTACTCCGGCCAGCTTCAAACGTATAAGCCCCTCCGCTGAGTCGTTTTCAAAATTGCCTACTATAACAATGTGTCACGTGACACATTGTTAAAAACCTGTGTCGAAAACAGAAATTAAGTTTTCTCCAGACATGCTATACATCGAAAAGATATATGCTATTGTCATCAAATTTGTATGATTTGAACAAACTTAAGAGGATCAATAGGCAAATATCTTAATTGTTGACGTTATTTCAAACGACAGTTTAAATTCTTTTCAATAAAGACAAAAACGTATCAGGCTGTGAAATGATAAATACTGTTTGTAAAAATTCATGTGAATATACATGGTTATATACTTACCATAATAAATCTGAAAATGCCACAAGCTCTTTCGGGAACAGAATTATTAAAATGTTTTCATTAAATTTAAATGAAATACATTGCAACAAGATGCGATAACATTACTGTACGAATTTTTGAAATATCGCTCGATCGTTTACGTTTCGAGATAGTGTAGGATTATCGCCCGAGGCCGCAGAATTTTAACCAATTTATACGTTAAATTAATGGCGCATTTATTAAGTCTGCAGAAATTTGAAGCCCCCAGAAATATCCATTTTATAATTGAATCGGAAAATGCTTAAAGCTCATGTCAACAAATTACTTCGTTTTAATTAATTATTTCAATTTCTTTAATGTGAAATACAAAATAAAAATTATTATAGTTTTACATATGGTTCTACACCTTGTGAGAGTGAAGTATGATTTTCACTGCAGCCTCTTTGACTCTTGGTAAGTGTTTCTCTAAAATGATTTCTTTTACCGAAATATAGCGTGATTTTTGTCCGTGCAAAATAATAATTGATCGTGCATTTTACAAAACATATTTATAATAAATGCAGTTCGTTTTTCGACGTTTGATTTGAAACAGATAGCTCAGGGAACTACAGTTGTCGCTTAGATATTGTGTCCTAAGTGTTAAGATTTTGCTTCTTTTATTAAAGTTTTTGAAGTGTTTAATCCTAAATGGTGCTAGCGTTCTCTCAATAGTAAACCTTGCCAAAATTGAAGACAGTTCGTTACCTGCCGCTGTTAATTGTCAGTTCATCTATAATTGTAAACGCAATTCAATTTAATGACGTTAACCTTTTCTGTTGACTTTGTTTAAGGATAGCTTCCGTAAAAAACAAAACTGTAAATAAATACAGTCATGACTTATATCTGAAATATTTTGTAGTTCTAGCTGTACAGTTTGCCGTCGGTAAGAAGATCCAGGAAGATAGATTTCGAGGATGGCTGGTCAAAATTATCTACAAAGATGAACCAGTGTGCACGGGTACCCTTCTTAGCAACCGGTTTTTCGTGACACTTGTAGACTGCGTTAGGCGTAGGTAAGTCACTAATTTATCACTTTTTATCCATGCACATGTAACATTATCATACTGCAGATAAATTGATAGATTCTGATTGGTCAAGAGCATCTATATACAAACCCGACTATAGCCTCTTTAGAGGATGGTGGACCCAATAAGCACGATTACAAACAAAAGATTAGGACTCCCCTTTTGAGCTCATTGTATTCGTCTTTTCTGATCGACTTAAAAAATGTTTATACGCAAAACAAAATGGCCGACGTGCTCTTTTCGATATATTTTGTTCTTTAAAATTGTATTCGTTCATCGAACACATTACTCATGTTTGGAGAATATAATCTGCTAGATGTAGGGATTGCCCCTTTAAGGTACATTCTTCACGCACCTCGTCGGAATGTCGTCTTTTTGTACATGAAAGACACTGTCACTGACACTTATCAATATTCTTCTACCCATAGTCTGTCTTTCTGCAACTATGCTGCCTAAGGGCATTCATGTACAAATCCATCCTCTAGAATTTCAAAACAAACTGCCAGATCAGAAATCTGAAAAGAAATGCACTTTTCTATGTTTTTTTATGGTTCTCTTTAAATTAGTGTCCGAAGTCTTGCTTCGATAAAACGGTGTTTATCCATATTTTGTGTCCGTTTAAGCTAAAGAACTTCAATGTTCACGGTTTATATGCTTCACAGGACGGGTACGATGAGGTTTACTCCGTAGGGAAATCGTACCAATAATCGTGTTAGAAATCTGACACGCTCGCATTTTGGTATTCATAAGAAATGAATGAAAACAATTTTTAGAATGATTAAATTAATCAGACTTTAATCTTTTTAAATGCCACATTTAAATGTCAATCTATCTCAATTAAATGTAACGTAAAACGAAAATTTCGGGCAGGTGATTTTTTCCCCAGCTTTTGACCACCATCTTTCCGAAAAGCTTCGCACAAAGATTTTTGCTGGAAATCGCTAACTGTTCCGATTGGGGTCACGAGAACAGATTATTTATTTACATGACAACGTGCGATTTGGTGCGAACACTTTCAGGGTCTTTTCCGTGTCGAAAATAAAGTACATTTCTTTTGGAATGAAAAACTGAGTGGCAAGTGCTATTTTATATTTACACTCGTCTTTATAAAATATCACATAAAAACTAAACAAAAGGAAAATCCAAAGCGTTGTGAACTACATGAAAATGAGTGCACATTTCATCATACGAGATTTTGCGATAACAGGTTATTGGAATATCCGTTGTAAATGTAAACACAATGGTGAAGGTCTGAAATCGATGTTTTTATGGTCAACTTTGGTTGTAGAACATCATGAATTGTTTTAAACAATGAATGAATAAATATCTGACCCAAACATGTACATATTTCCCAATTCAACGAAATCTTTAGATGAAAAGTTGCATGCCCTGTTACTGTATTCTAGTACTGGGGCTGATCCAAAACTCGAAAGCAGCACCTGACAAAAAACAACAATAAAAAAGCGGCATAAAAAGTTTTGGAATCCAGAACTATGTCCTTTTATGCAATCAGCTGAAGTTATATACTATACAAAATAAGAAACTTCCGCTAAGTTTGCTTGGACATTGCTGGATGAAAACAAAACAGCGGACTCATTGTTATATACGCGTTTAAAGAGTATTTCATGATGGTCAAAGGTGAACAGAATATGGGGGAATTTTTTACCAAGTGAGGTAGGGGTTAAAAAAAACACTTAATAACGGGTATGACCACCTCTTATTAGGACTTTTAGCGGACCAGTCATCAATGAAATCAATGTTATTTGTTATGAGAAAATTTACAGTGTCTATATGTCAGATGTGGCATTATCATGCTGAAAAATCAAGATATTGGCGTTGTTATGGAACAGATGAATGCTTTTTCATTGATGACTGGCCTGCTAAAAGTCCTGATCTCAACCCAATCGAGCACGTCTGTGATATTCTGGACAGACGAATGAGACGTCGTCCCAACCCACCTGCTAACGTCAAGAACTTGAAACAATAATCCACAGGCAGAAATCAACACTTTAGTCAATTCTATGCACCGGTGATACACTGCAACGGTCAACTGAAGAGGTGGTCATACCCGTTATCAAGTGTTACTTTTGTTTTTAGTCCCTCCTTACTTGGTCAAAATTTCCCCCTTATTCTGTTAACCGTTGGCCATCATTTTTGCCCTAAACGATTCATCATGGAACACTCTTTAAACTCATATATAACAATGATTTCACCGTTTTGTTTTCATCCACCAATGTCTCATTAAATTTCTTATTTTGTACAGTATATATTGAAAAGAAATTTCAATGTTTGCCAACTCTTACGCTACAAAAATGGCGACCAAAACATTTCTGCCGCTGTGATGTAGGCTGGAACTGATGACGTTGCAAAAACGAAACGGGACCTGTTTTGCGGCATGTATTTATCTAAAAATCGATAAAACTATCCTCGCGATCGGACAGGATCCTTTATTTCCGTTTTATTGATTTCATCGTCATCTCGATATTTGATTACCTATTTCTGTATTTTTCAACACGAAATCTAAGATAAGGTTGTAAAAAAAATTTTCTCAACATTTCCCCGTTATTGTACATTGATAAAAGTGATTATTTATGATTGGAACCCCTTTATATAGCGGTTATTTAGTTCGCTTATATAGTCCTTTTTTAGTCGGTCCAGAACTCTCCTAGGTAGCATATTACATCTCTTTTTAAATTCTGTTTCAGAGGGAGGCTTGAAGAATTTCAATTAATTATAGGAAAGGATACTATACGTTCTATTTCTTATATTATATGAGTTCCAATGAAATGTCTTGTCAGCAATTTTGTTACCCTTTTCCTTATACTATGTTTTAATTCCAAAAATTACCTATAGAGAAATCTTATAAGCCGTCTTCTGGTTTTGTATACTTGCGAGAAAAACATGAATGTTCATTATTTCTAGAGCCCAAAAGGAGATGGCGTCATTGTGGGTAGATTGTCATCAGTTGTGAAAATGAATGAAGATGATATCGCACGAATACCTAGAATAGGAAATGAGAACCACGTCGAGAAGGCAGGACAGGATGACAGACACAATTACGTCAGCGGGATCGGCGAGAATGGTATAAAAATAGTAAAACGGACTACCTATTAAATATTATTTTGGTATTCTCGAGCTTAATTAGCCATCATTTCAGGCAAAAAGCTTGGTTATAATAAGTTTGCATACTCCACTGAATACACTTTGAATAGTTTTCAAAAGCAAACTTGTTGATTTAATTATGACCCCATCATTCGAAGATTGGTAAAAAGGCATAAAGTGTTACACCTGTCCGTCCGTGCGTCCTTGCGTGTGTACGTTCGCGCCATATTTTCGTTTCCGATCATTAAGTTTTGAAAGGTTGCATGGATGTGATTCAAATTTTAACTGTTAGTTTATGATAATAAATAATAGGTCGAGTTCGATTTTAGTTATAATACACAGTTGTTTTGTTACACGAGTAATAAGAATTGATAGATTGCATGCATTTAATTTAGATTTTAATTGTAGGTTTATGATAATGAAATACAATTCAAGAATTATTGGAGCATTGTAGCCCAATGGCAACTTAAATTTTGCGTTAATTGTTTGAATGAGCATTTTGAGTTGATAAGCATTTATTTAAGAGAAAATTATGCGCGCACATCAGAGATAACTGTATACACCTTTGCAAGATAGACATGATCCTTTTACAAGTAAACCACACACGTCTGTGTCTAAAAGCAATTAGCGGGGACATCCGTGTCCCGTGGATACATTCTAGTTCATTGTTCTATTACATATTTTAAGGGAATAAACTGGTAGTGGAGACTGTTATACTGGAAGATGGCGAATGCGGGGAGGATTTTGATGATGAACAATCTATTTGCTTGTCAAATGATGACTCTAAAAAAAGTTTATGTTCTGTACGTATACGTTCTTTTTAAATGGTAAAATACAACTATCACTAAAGACTAATATGTGAGCATTTGCTTTAAAATGGCGGCCAATAGCAAAAGAGTAAAAGGAAATGATGCAGGCTACAGAAAGAAATCCAGCTGACGTCCAAACATATCAATATTCGCTGATTAAAGACTCTCATTCTTTAATAATACGTATTATTTATGTTAAGGTTTTATGTGATGATATTTAGAGAAAACTTAAGGTGATTCTTTTCTTTAGTTGGGATACGAAAAATATCGGATAAATTTTAACCGCTGAAAGATTTTATCTTCTAAAGAATTTGTGGAAAATTATTACCATGAACGCAAAGAGGCCATGCTGCATTTGCCGATGAGACAACTTCTCCTTTGACATTTATTTTGAGTAAATTATTTTTATCATAGTTGCTGCGAGGATCCCCTGTTGTCTCGTATGTGAATAGACGCTGGACGCTTGTAGGAATCACGACTGTTACATCAGAAACTTGTGATAGACGATCGAAAAATTTGAATTTGGCTCGACATAGCAAATGGCTAAAACGAATAATAAGTAAGTCTGTTCCCATTATTAACAATTCAGTACTTACTTACCAGAAATATAGAAATATACCACTGTACTCAATTTATAAAACATAATCTTTGCTTACTCCGTATTGAAAATTCCAATTCTAATGGTGTGGAACTTTGGTATAATTTATCCAGTTTTATCAACAAAGTATGTTGCCCTTAAGTGTATACATTTTGTAATACCTTATCAAATGTGCGGAAAATTGAGAGACTCGCATCGACGACAGTTATGAGGAACTCCACAAGTATCGTAGTGTTTCTGAAGACATTTTAGACAGTGACAACCTTGCAAATTTAAAATAAATACATAATAAATACATGTGTTTTTATGTTAGCACCGAATGCTACAATACATTTATAATTTAAATACAAGACAATTTAGTCACACATGGGTTTTGAAATAAGTGATAATTTAACTCCGTGCTCTATTTCAGTCTTAATATCCAAATTCTTGACTAAAATAATGTATAACTATATTCCGTACAGGTTTAAAGGCTGGAAGTGTGTGCTCTTCCACGGGCGACTGTGGCGAAAACATGAAATGCGTGCAAAATATGTGTGAATGCACATATTGCCATAAATCTGTTGATGGAGAATGCATAGGTATATCAATAATAATATTACTGTACCCTCATTATATTTTATTACGGTAAGAAATACGTCACATAATTAATATTGCATATAGATATTTTTCTGCGATATTAAACCACATTTTTAAGGGGCACTGCCTAAATATAGCATATCATATTCTCCAAACATGAGTAATGTGGTTGGTGAACGTTAAATGACAAATGAATAGAATTTTAAAGAACATAGTATATAGTGGAATGCCTCATTTTAGCATAAATAATCAATATAGAGATCGCTGCTCATCCATTAATTGTACAGCAACAACTTTACATAGATTATTGAAAGTTTAACTCTTAAGTTAAGTAATAACACTTGCAAGTATTCTATTCTTTATATATGCTATTTGACTCCAGTTTTAGGGAGTGTCTCTTTAATGTTAGGATGATGGACGCAATGTATTATCGGCTCACTTTTTCTATATAAATACTGTTGTTTGAAAATAGGATGAAATCATAAATAAATGAATTTGAATAATATATGTGTATCAATACTGTAAACAGCTGCTAGTATTTGCCTTTTAATTTTCTACATGATCAACAAAGTCTTTCCTATATTGTTCCACGAAGTTGCGAGGCATTGGTTTTTAACTCTGCTGCAGGCATGTATTGTCTGCATTGACGTTTTCCTATGATATCGCCTCTTTTGTATTAATTCAATTACATTTTGTATTTAAAACTGATGTTAAAATAGATCTTATCATATGTTGTTTCTAATTGTTTTTGCTTAGTACCTAGGGCATTAATTTGTGACGCACAATTAACGAAGGCCAGAGGCTTCAAGCAAACTTTTAAATACGTTAAGGAAAATTAGCGTTTACTTGAATGTATAAAGGAATAATTAATTGTTTCAAATTTACTTAGATTCTTGTTATCTAGGCACAGTGGTTTAATGGTAGGATGTTTTACTCTAAGCCAAGGCAGTCATGTTAACCCGCCATTAAAGGTTCCCTTGATTTCCAAGTTGTCTTCAGTTTTGTGGAAGTCTTGGTCTTATTCATTGCGCGGAGTACAGTAAAACTGGGATAACTCAAAGTCGCAAGGGTCCGAGTAAAATGCTCGAGTTATCGAAGGTCTCGATTGTCATTGTAAAGATACGAAAATATTTAAGATTTTTAACATATGTAATGAAATGTTTATTGAATTTCTTGACACAAAACACGAAACTTGAAGACTGATTTTATCTTTATTTTCGTCTCATTGAATCAAATAATAAGTGTCCTTTGATGGAGACTGTAAAAATGTTCGAATAAGAGTTTAAGCAGTTGAGCCACTAAACGGACAATTCACCTGCAATAAACAAACACTCATTGGAAATTAACAATTGTTAACAAAAGTTTTTCTCGCGACGTGTTAAAACATATAGATGCTGACAGATTTATTTAATTAGTGACTTTGAGTTGCCGCTGGTAAATTAATAAGAAAACTGCCCGGCGGGCTGCATGTGTAACTAGAATTATCGAGTAACCGATGCTCAAGTTATCAATTGTGATGTGTAGTTAAACGTATAGGAAGTATGGTCAGGACCGACGAGAGATCTAGAGTTACCACGGGGCTTTGGGTTATTGATGTTTGTGTTAACAAAGCTTTACTGTATAGCAGTAAGAACGCATAACTAATAAACATGTATTCTAGACTGTATATGTGTAGGGGAAAAGCTATCTAGGCAGAATTTGCCACAGGTCTTGCATTCATTTGGCAAGCAACAACAAAACCCTTTGACAATTAGGAGGGTGGCACCTCCTACCCAAAAATGCTTTTAGACAATAAATTCAAGTTTAACAGCATTATGAGATACAAGCTGGGATCGGTCGTAGACGCACCTTCGGGGAAAAAAGGCTCATACCTTATAAACCCAGTAAAGAGAAGAAAGAAGTCTGTATAATATGTGTTTACATAAGCTATTCAGCTTTTACTTTCCAAGTTTTAGTTAAACCTTTTTCAAGTATTATCTGTTTGATAACTTATCTTGTAATTTCTTGTTAAAATTGTTCTATTTTTAGAATCCAACAAAAAGATACTAGTACTAGGTGCGGGTATGTCAGGGATTTCTGCTGCAAAGACCTTAGAAGAAAATGGTTGCCGTAATTTTCAGATTCTGGAAGGGTCTGATAGGATTGGGGGTCGCGTAAAGGCTATAAATATGTCGGGATACCCTATGGAAATGGGTGCACAGTGGATATACGGTCTTGGTTCCAACCCCGTGGCTGCTCTTGCCGATGAGTATGGGTTATCTTACATAGAGGATCCGTATACCTGGACAGTTAGAGACAAATCCGGAACTAATTTAGCAGACCAAGCCGACGAAGAATGGGAAAAACTTGACAGAGCACTGAATAAGCTGAACAAATTCTCCAAAACAATGAGAAAGAAGAATATTCCAGATATTACTGCTGAAAGTCTGCTACGTCGCTTTGGTTGGGCACCAGATAATAATGTTGCTGAAGCAATAGAAGTCTATGGACGCGATCTTGAGAGTGGTAAAGAAACACCCTCATGCTCTGGCAAGTATCTTTATCACTTGAATGCTTTTGAGGAACATGGAAGCGATGACTGGCTTATACCTAACGACAGAAAAGCATACTCCGTGATAATAGAGGGAATGTCAAATACCTTTCTATCCAGCGGTGATCCGCGCTTGATTCTTAATAAGGTAGTAACCAGTATAGAGGACTGGAATGAAGATAGTACAAACGTGAAGGTTTTTACCACAGATGGCGCTATGTACGAGGCAGACCGTGTTATTTTAACATTCAGTCTCGGCGTACTTCAGTCAAGACAAGTCTCTTTTGTACCCTCATTACCGAATTGGAAGATGCTAGCGGTTGATAAGTACGGTTGGGGACAATATTCGAAAGTGTATTTCAAATTCCCAACTGTATTTTGGGATAACACTTTCACAATAATCTACGCTGCTGACAGACACGGAGAAGACTGCACATGGTTCAATATGAACGTGATATATCCCGGATGTAATGTCCTTCAACTTGTCCTTTCTGGTTTCGAGGCAAAGAGCATTGAGCGAATGACGGATGCAGAAGTGATCAGTCGAGGGTTAGATACCTTGAGGGCCATGTATCCAGCAGCAAATATAACTAACCCTGAAGCCTTTGAAAGATCTCGATGGCTGTCGGACCCCCTGACAATGGGAGCTTACAGCTACTGGACGCCTGGATTCACCCCTAAAGATATGGATGATCTTGCAAAGCCTGTGAAAAATATTTTCTTTGCGGGAGAACACCTCAGCCAAACCAATCACGGTTTTGTGCACAGTGCGTATAACTCGGGAATTAAAACAGCACTGGAGATCGTGGGAAGAATCGAGTGATAATTAATTTCGGTTTTGAACAAAATACTTCAAATGTTATGGAATTTTATCTATTAGTTATATTCTGCATGTACTTCTTATTAACTATTTTGGGAAAAGTTTTAAACCATTACACCCCTGAAAAATGAATATACTTACTTGAATACTTGATACAAAAATATCATTAACACGTAAAATCAAAGGGTATCATTATTTTGAGCTTAAATAAGGTCAAGTTTTAAGAGAAGTCTCAAACTTTGCATTGATTAACTTGTGAAAATATTATACATTGTATTTAAATAAAGCGCAATCCAAAATACAAGGTCCAAGTAGCAATCGTTTACATTTAACACAATTATGTCCTTAAAAGATACCAACTTACAAAATGATATTTTAGGAAATAGCTTGATCCTTAATTCTGATCAATAATGTTTGTATTTGTCATCTTTTCATAAGGTGATCATTAAAGGCATTAATTAAGCACGGAACGGATGAATAGCCTGTCTTTTGTCAATAAAGCGTATTATATAACAAACCAGCGTTCAAGTATGTAGTTGTTTGTTCGTATTCTTTTATACGATGTAATGATAAAAGATTTCTTGAACGGTAAAATTCTAAAAAGAGAAAATCGACATCAGCGAAAATCATGGTGAAATTTATACGAGGGTTCTGTCAAAAAAGTTTTCGTTTGGGGTTTGTTTCTGAGGACAGCCTTTTATCAAAAATATTTTTATTGCAAACCTTCAAAGTAATATCCCATTTACCGAAACACATTTTGTAACCTTTTTCCCAGTCGTTAAATGCGGCTAGATAGCCATTTTTTGGAATCTATTGGACACACTGTTATACAGCGCGAATCAGATTCGTACCTGACCATCCTCATATTGAAAATTGTTTTAACTTTCTTCAGTTCTTTTAGAAGCGTCCAGTGTTGACAAGGTGTTGAACAACTGGCCCGCCAGAATTTTAAAAAATGGCGAACAACATTCATTTCGTTCTGATTGTTCTCTTGGCAATACAGTGGCGTGTTTGATCTTGTCGTTTCCATCGCTTTTTATCAATTTTTCTTTGTGATTCAAACATGTGCATCCAGGTTTTGTTACCTGTTAGCAAGTTCGAAAAAACCCGACGAATACAGTTTTTGTACTTTTCAGAAGTTCCGCGTTGTTTCTTATGCACCTCAGTGAGCAAATGAGGTACCCAGCTAGCACAATTCTTTCTCAGGTGCAAGTGCTGCTTCAGAATCGTTTGCACGCTGCAATATGATATGCCAACACTACTTGCTATAGTTTTCACTGACAAGCAGGAATTCTGTTCCACCGCAGCCTTTACAGCAGCGATGTTTGCTCTAGTAATAGAGGTTAAGGTCTACAAAGCCCGGCGTCATTTTTGACAGACAATTTCTCAGCTTTAAAAGCTTTATTCCACCTACTATATACTATAAGCATATTTATACCAAGCATAGTGCGACATTTTATATAGCCACGAATTTCAGTTACAAGGTGAAATATCGTATACCTGTCATAATCATAAATACTTAATCCTGATTGGCCGATAGCGCTCACGTGCCGGGTCCGTAAAAGTATGTGTAGACTTGGAAAATGATAAGTAGACCTGCACGGATTTTAAGACGTCATTTATGTTATATTTTCGCATGATTTTCACTACTCTTTATGAGGTATACGATATAATAATTTAGACTAATGTTTCGGTCAATGTATAGTTTTGCGGACCTGTGAAAAAATAATATCACTTTAACAGGTCCGCAAAACTATGTATTGATCTCAAAATTAGTCTGTAATTGCATATTGTAAAATGGTCAGAGTATATGACTTTATATATTTCAAAATTGAATATCTCGGTAATTTGTAAAGAAATTTGCACGAAATAAGCGGGTATCGGTAGCTATTGTAAATGGAATTGATGTGCAGTGAAGTTAAGCGTTACAAAATCTACGGAATCCCATAAGTGACAAAACCTTTTGCAGGACCTTTAAATCCGTCGGTTAACAAGGGCAGCATAGCTTTTGAGCAAGTTGGCATGGTCCATGTACTCGTGCTTTGGCAAACTATTTTAGGATCTCCAATCATGAAATAGCCCAGTTCACATGTCACTGCGGCCTTGCCCGCAAAGCCGTGGGCATCTGTTTGATGAAGGACAACATTGCCGTTCTCAATTTTAGGTTAACCACCATCTTATTTATAATAACTGCTTAAAGTCAATATAGCTTTTGTTTATATTACGTTTATGTAACGCACTAAGCGACCAGAAAAAATAAAGAAACGCCGAACAAAACCCCCCGTCTTTAGCGAGATTTACCCTAGTATATTGTATTATATGATACATGTAACTGTTATTTTATATCTTCTTTTATTTCCTGGAATTACGTGATTATCATATCACAACAATTTGAAATAAAAACTCCAATTTACAGATTGAATAAACCGAGGTAGTCATATCCTAAATTTATCATTTTCCTATGTTCTGAGACATACCCATTAGAACCCTTTAATCGGAAACATATCCCATTAGAACCTTTTCTCTTCATCATCATCATCTTTGTTAATGGCTAACCGTCATAACTGACTATTATGGCCTTGCGTGGGGGTTAGGAAAAGTTTAAAAGATTGCCAAATCTCCTAGGTTACTCAATCCACCCAGAAGGTTTTTGGCAATGTGATAAAAAAAGTGCAAAAAGCCTATCTCAGCCTTAAAATACCTACAATAGTGCAAATGTACAATTGAATGTATGTGTGGTGAAGACACGTGTCTCTTGAAAACAACTTTCAATTAAAAAAAAGATCTTATCAATAAAAGTAAACAACGCATCGGTTTATATGGGCAGTACCTACAACGAGCCGATTATTCTCTCCAAACGTTAACTAAAAAGCTGAGAACACTGGTATGCCAATTTAACCGATGTTTTCAAGAGTACTTAGCTGAAATATTCAGACTTGGTAGTGGACATTTCCAACTTAATCAGAATCGTAATCGGATTTGGAATCGGACAATTCACGGCTGAAGAAAGGGGGACATCTCATCGTTGTAAAATGGTTGTAAATTGTCATCTTTACCAAATCAGTTGTAAATACCGGGTATGATCAGGATCACAGAGAAAAGCAAAGTTCAAACGTAGTCCAAAGCGTACATGTGTTATGAAAATACTTTTAATAACATTATGAGTTTAATACATCGTCCTAATTCATTGAGAATTCGCGGTAAATGCCTCGTCATAAATGCATGGCACAGCTCATGATCAGATTGGAAAGTCGTCGCCTCCGACTCCGTGGATCCTGTCCCGGACCATCCTCATCATCACTGCTGATAACGATCGCAGCGCGATCCTGCATCAAGGAAGTTCATTTAACTTCCTGGCGCCAGTGGGTCTTTTGATGTCACTTCACGTAAAATATACAGTCAGAGCAGCAGTTTTTCTCCGGCCATCGTTGCTATCACGCACTGTACACACAATTCGTGGTAGATGCAAAGGACATCATTTGTCACTTTGGAAGCGGGATTTTGTGACATCTTAACGATGCACAGACGTTTGGTCTTATGAACCAACTAGGCACAGGATTTCATTCTAAGTATGTCTTAGTTCCAGCAGACAAGGCGGCCAACAATATTATCATCATTTGACGCCTACATTATATTAATGTTTTACAAAACGAACTAAATAGCACTAAAGCTTATATATTGAGTCCTTCCGATGAACAAAATGTGATCACTGATCACATCAGTGAAGTTTCTAATTTGAAAGTTCGTATAGATGATCAACATATTAAACTTCCTACTATGTACTGGATTCCTAAATTACATAAACAACCATATAAAGCTCGTTTCATCGCTAATTCAAGCTCTTGTACCACTACAAATATTTCAAAACTATTAACATCTTGCCTAACTGCTATAAAAGCCCACGTGAAAAGATATTGTGATAAAGTATACGAAAACTCTGGTAAACATTTATTTTGGTCGATCAAAAATTCTGGCGAAATCCTGGATAAGTTTAAAGTTAATAATTACAAAGTAACTTCAGTCAGTACATACGATTTTTCTACTCTGTATACCACTTTACCACATAATTTGATAAATGACAAGCTAACTGCCCTAATTCAAAAGACTTTTGCCAGGGAGAATGTTACATTTCTCGCCTGCAATTTCGATAAAGCTTTTTTTACTAGCTGTATTGTTAAACATTATACTATGTGGACCTGTGACGAAGTTTGTAAAGCCCTTTCCTTTTTATTGAACAACATTTATATAAGGTTTGGGAATGCAGTTTTCAGACAAGTAATCGGTATTCCCATGGGAACAAATTGTGCACCCCTTGTCGCAGATTTGTTTTTATATTGTTATGAAAGAGACTTTATGTTGAGTCTTTCTCCAGACACGCAGGCAGACATTATCACTGCTTTTAATAATACATCACGCTATCTGGATGATATTCTTAATATGGATAACCCGTTTTTTGGTCAATTGGTGGACACTATTTATCCCCGGGAACTCCAGTTAAATAAAACTAACAATTTGGATACTGGTGCTTCATTTTTAGATTTACATCTCTCTATTTATAACAATATTATACATACCAAAATTTATGACAAGAGGGATGATTTTAATTTTAGTATTGTAAATTTCCCCCATTTGGATGGGGATGTACCTCATGCTACATCTTATGGGGTATACATTTCTCAGTTAATTCGGTTTGCCAGAGCGTGTAGTTATGTTGAGGATTTCAATGAACGTAATCAATATATTACAAATAAACTTCTTCAACAGGGCTACCGTTATTACAAATTGCGTAAATATTTTGCTAAATTTTACTATCGTAATTCTGATTTGGTTTTGAAATTCAATAGTAATCTAAAGACTCTTCTGCGAGAAGGTATTTCAAAACCCGATTTTTATGGGGATGTGGTTTACAAACTTCGTAAGATTTTGGGTCATGGCAATTTTCCAACTGTATTTGCTAAAATTATAAAACGTTTTGTTAAAAGAGGTTACGACCCAACTGTTTTGAGACACACCGCATATTTGGTGTTCAACCCGTTTACAGTTGGACGCTATGCTTCCCTCTTTGATTGTGTCTGACGGAAGAGGGGGAGGACTCTGTGATGGGCAGTTTTTAAATCCCACTGGGACGAAACTGTTTTGATTTCTGTCCTATGGCCTGTTTCGTCGGGCCCTTAAGGGTGTTTCTCTTGGTGCTCTGCCTTCTGCAAAGGCATTGAGTACATACGTTTTTTGGTTCTCAAGGTTTGCTTTTTATATATTTATACACGAGCATTTTTGTGTTTTACATACCATGCCTTTTGTTTCCATTGCGTGTGTTAGAGATTCACCTAGCAGGGATTACTTTTATTTACAATGTCCTGTGACTTTGGAACATGGTGGGGGTAAGAGTGAGGTTGGGTGCGCACCATAAACCGGTTTAAAATCCCCAGTGGTGTTTTTGCCACTGACCGTTCCAAGGCGGTGCCCCACTGTGTTCCTTTAATTGTTCGTTTTGTCCTCGTGTGTTTGCTTTGTATGCTAGTGTGTGTTGGTAGTGTATATATGTGTGTGTACATGATTGTGTGTGTCGTGTGTGTGTGCGTGTGCGTGTGTGTGTGTGTGTTGGTGGTGTGCACTTCTGGGTGCTGTGGGTTCGTTTTGGGGAGGCTGCGTTTTTGGTACGTGGCATTCCCTGTTTGACATTATTTTTGTTTTTACCCTTTCCTGCATACTGTGTCTTATTGACCTACAACATATATTCTAACCGAGACCCGTTCATGACACCATGTACGGTCCCACAGTTAGCTAGGAAAGGTTTACGAATGCGAAGGAAGTTTAGGAAATCGTATGCTATGTGGAACATGCCAAAGCCAAACTTACATCGTACAGTATGGAACGCCGTAGCTGTCTTATGTTTAGACATTACAAAAGGATTTGTCTTGCTAATGAACGAATATATCTTCTTAAATGCTATGTTCGTATGTCTAGTACACATACTATCTTCTTATATCGTTGTTATATTATGTGAAACGTACATGCTATCTTGTCTAAATAGCACGTTAACTTCCCGACATGATATGATTTCTTGTCAAACTGACATGTAATATTGTCTAATTTTTACAATACTTGGTGTTATTACAAGTGTGCTATTATGTCCAATTCTTGTATTATCATCTTGAATTCACATAATATCTTGTGAAAGCATCGTATGATAGTCATATTATATGACATATATATAACAAAATGACACATGAACAAGATCGCACAACACTCAAGAAGATATAACAGTTCATTAACAAGATATCACAATTATTTGGGAAGATAGAAAAATAACTGAACAAGACAGGACACTCTATAACAAGATAACTCGTAATATCTTAACATAAGACAGCTAAGGCGTTTCCATAGTACATGATGGCTACATCCCACGCATCTTCTATCTCATACCGCACATACTTGTGCATTCCTTTTATGTCGTCAAAAGGATTTAGAACTGCACTGTTGAATTATGTGACTCATTATGTATTCATTCCTTTTATGCCTGGGAAAGTACAGCATATTCTTGAACAAATGGGTCTCTGATGGGAACTCATTTAGATACATTGTGTATGTAGTCGAAATAAATGTACGCGTTGAACAAAGTTTTGTTTATTGTGGCCTGAATTCGTAGCATAATTATCCGATAGTGAACAGTTTGAACATAATAAATGGAAACACGTTGAAATGTCCCCCAATCTTCAGTCAAAAATAGTCCGATTCAAAATCCGATTACGATTCCGATTAAGTTGGAAATTCCCGTAATCCATTCAATTATTCGAATATTTGTTTAAAGTTATTTAAATTTATCTCCGATTAAGTATGTCTGAGCAGACAAAGACAAAGATTTGTCAGTGGAAGACACGTGGAAAGGAACTGAACCTATTATGCAGTTTATTTCTTCAAGGTAACAAGATTGAGAAAGGTTACTCTTTGGATTAAGTTTTGGTGTTGTTTACATGTGTAATATGGGATTTCGGCAAAATTTATCTGATAGATTATGAATAAGCAATACTTGGTCCTTGATCCGCTAACCAATCTCTTGCTGGAAAGTAGTACGCATATTCTTTATGATGATTTTGTTAAGCACTTCTTCCGAAGGAACAGAACGCTTTCTGCCAGACTTAAATAAAATGCCCAACACTTACAACCAAATAGAAAGACGGGCTGGAGTTAACAATTAAGCACCGTAAAAATGTATAAGACTATGCATATTTCAAAATACATGTTGGCAAACTGGACATCAGATTATCTTCATTTGCCATATACATTTCTGATGAAAACTGAAATAAGAAAATATGCTTATCAGTCATGACTGTAGGCTTTTATCATGCCTAAGATTCAGAATTACAAAGGTGTCCTTCACCACAATGACGCACACAACGTCACAGTGACACTTGTATGCGAAGTACTTTTTGACGAATCAAATGTTCTCGATCAAAGTCCCATGTTCAAATTTCACTCTGCAAAATAATTATTTCCATAGTGTTTTTTTTCAAGAGAAAGGGTTCTAATGGGATATGTTTCCGATTAAAAGGTTCTAATGGGTACAAAAAATGTATGACTCAGAACATAGGAAAATGATAAAGTTAGGATATGACTACCTCGGTTTATTCAATCTTAAAATTGGAGTTTTTATTTCAAATTGTTGTAATATGATAATCACGTAATTCCTGGAAATAAAAGAAGATATAAAATAACAGTTACCTGTATCATATAATACAATGTACTAGGGTAAATCTCGCTAAAGACGGGGCTTTTTGTTCGGCGTTTCTTTAATTTTTCTTGTTGCTTAGTGCGTTACATAAACGTAATATAAACAAAAGCTATATTGACTTTAAGCAGTTATTATAATACAGAATTTTTTTAACCTAAGATTGAGAACGGCAATGTTGTCCTTCATCAAACAGATGCCCACGGCTTTGCGGGCAAGGCCGCAGTGACATGTGAACTGGGCTATTTCAGTGGGTGGGTGCATGCTTTTTTTCAATTTTTATTTTTCCCTTTAATGTATACTGTGTTTGTTTTGGTCGGGATGTCATAATATTGTAGTATACTGACACTAAAAATTCACGTAAAGAGAACTATAAATCAGTGAATTATTATAAAGAACGGATACATATTGAAACATATTCTTGCTAGTTGACGAACAAAGGCTCTGTGACAGATTCAGTGGAAATAAAGAAACTAAAACATAGTTTATACCATATAATCAACATACTCTTGTTGTAAAAAATTTTGTTTACCAAGCCATATAAAATACTGCAAGACGCTCTTATTGTCTTTACATATTTTTTCAAATTATGTATTTGATACAGAAAAATTAAACAAAATTATGTTAATAATGGTGTTAACTATGTTTTAGTTTCTTTATTTCCACTGAATCTGTCACAGAGCCTTTGTTCGTCAACTAGCAAGAATATGTTTCAATATGTATCCGTTCTTTATAATAATTCACTGATTTATAGTTCTCTTTACATGAATTATTAGTGTCAGTATACTACAATATTATGACATCCCGACCAAAACAAACACAGTATACATTAAAGGGAAAAATAAAAATTGAAAAAAGCATGCACCCCACCCACTAAAGACAATAGTGCTCTACCTTAAGCCATAACTCAAGCATGTGGACTTCACAATTTAGTGATGTGTTATAAACTGTTGATGTGTAAGATTGAAAGAACAGCTCAACTGTTTCTATGGTCGAGCATCTGGAGGAGACATTGAACTAGTAAATAAGTGCAGGTTTGAATAATTTCATCATTTGACTTTGTCAGGAAACTTGCACAAAAATTGGATATTTTTCATGTAAGTAAACCCAAGAACTGAAATGACATGTTTTAACAATATTTGCAACAAAACACACTAATACAGGTTCTAAAAGCTTATATAACAGTAATTTGATTGTGTATTATGTCAAAAGACCACCAGACTACATTTTAGTGATATCATCATGTTTTCACTGGTGGCCATTTTGTTCCGGGGCAAGTTACCTTAACTGTTTTGATTAAATCTACATAAACCACTGAAGACTTTATCGGACCAAAACAGCTGTTACACTAAGAAAATCCACTGTAGAGATGTAACATAAAATACCATGCACCTACAGTAAAACAGACAGATGAGCAACAAAAACACATCAGGCGTTCATAAAATTTTGCGCGAAATGAACGTCTGTCATTTAATTCTGACGTCATATACGTAAAACACAATGACGTCAGCAGAAACACGTCAGTTGCAGTTCAAATGTGAAACATGGAAGTGTAGAGATTGAAGAAAAACGGCACTTATGAATGTAAGTAATTTTTTTTAATCATTTCTAAACTCGTTATTTTTAAACACCCGTCTAGATCTATAATATTTTGTACAGAAAATATTATTTTTAGACTTATTCGGAATATGAATCGATTTGATATCTCATTTCAATACCCAAAACGTACTTATAAATTGTCTGTGTCTAGTGAAAATGTCCCGCGCTGCGTGAAAGGAGTAGAACTGAAATGAACTTCAAATTCTGACTTGTTGTAATTCAATCTATAAGAATATAGCGCCGTTTTAGTGAAAAGAATTGAAATCTTATTCTTTTCAGGAGTCGAAAGATGTAGATGTTAAAAAAACTCACTCAATATTTTATAAAATTATTCGACTTTTTCTTTGTCCAAGTAAAATGTCCCACAGCGCACGTGCGTTAACGCTAACGTTAAGATTGCTTCATTAATGGCGCTGTTGATACACCACAATTTTCATTTTACAAATGGTAAAAATTCGTTTGTATACTCTTTAGTTTTGCAATAAATCACATAAATATGATTTAAAAAGTATATTCCGGACACATAAAAATGAATATTCATGTTGCTGTAGAGATTTTCTACTATTATTTTACAAAAACCCTTAAGACTGGACGATTATTTAATATTATGGTTGTATACCTCTCATTGCAGCCATCATGTCAGAAAAATCTAATAAAATCAACGAACTGATTGAAAATAGAAAGAAAAAAGAGGCACATGCAGAAAGCTGAATCGTACCAGCGTAGAAAAGATCAAAATACTCTTCCTGAAAAAGGTAAACTTGGGAATAGTCAACTTTTAAATATATGAACATAAATAAAAAATACCTTAAAGTAGTCATTTTAGTGATCGCTCCGTGCTAAATATCATGTGATTGATGATGTAAGGCCACCTCCAGAATCTATTTTTTGTTCGGTAGAGGTTAATAGTTAAAAAAGCATAACAGTAATTACATAAGGCATTCCCCCGCCCCCCGCCCCACATCGACACACACACACACACACACACACACACACACACACACACACACATTCCTCGTCACGATTTATTATAAGAGTGCTAAACACTATTATAGTGTTAGTGTTCTAATTAAGCACGTGTGCAAGATACGTCTACTGTTTCAGTTTCATATTTTTTCGTTTTTTCAGAGTACTCACAATCGAAGGAAGCAAACAGGAAGCGCTTATACAGACAACGCAAAAAATCTTTAAAGGAAGAAAAAAAACAGGAAAGCTACAGAACGTCAGTGTCGATGGCGTTTAAAAAAAACAACAGAAATAGGAAATGTAGACATTTCAAAATTTCCAAACAGACAAAACAAATCAAGAGCTCTTCGAAAATTTAAAAGCGCGCTACCTATAACACCATCTAAACGAGCTGCAACTGTTGCTGCCTATATACAATGCTCAAGATCGCCTGCTGTTCAGTCACTAAGACAATCCAACATAGTCTCGTCTCCAGACGACATCAGCGACCGGAAGTTGTCAGAGTCCGTGATTGAGGACACACGGAATTCCCCCAAAAGTAAAAAAAGGAAAAGATCGGACGAATTCAGGATAGAAGTTAATTCTTTAATGTCGTCCGTTTGTGGTGAAGCAGTAACACAAAATAAGTGTAAATATAAACTTGCAAAGAAGCTATGTATTCCTGCCAGAACCGTGTCTAAAGGTAGTTGAATCCGTACGCAAGTATCTCATACTGAGTCTTCATGTTTCAAGTACACCCAGAGAAAAACTAGAAAAGCATGTATAACTGATGAAACAAAGAAAATTATCCACGATTATTGGTATTCTCCAGATATCTCACACCCAACTGGTAATAAGAAAGATGTAAAGCGTGTAAGAATTGGCGTGAAGTCTTATTCAAGTCACGAGGTATATATTTTGCGAAAAACTCAGACTGAAGCTTATGTTGAATTCAAGGAGAAATACCCAGATATCAGTATTTCCCAGAGAACATTTGAAAGGTGCAAACCTTACAGGGCTTTTTCTCCCTATCACTAGGGGCCGAATATCGGCCCCGTTCCCAATCGAAAATAACCTTCATTTTTCCGAATTCCAAAAAAATAAAAATGAAAAAAAAAAAATTCAATTTTTTTTGTCAATTTTTTAAATCTGTCCCTACACTACATAGCATTCTTGGGACCGTTGTCCTAAACACAGAGTTTTTTCCAACCTATAGAATTTTTCTCGATTTAAAAAAAAAAACAAAAAAACTTTGTCCCTCCCCTACCTAAAATTTTTGGGGCCGTTGCCCTAAAAACAGATTTTTTTTGCCTCAAGGTAAAAGATATTAAACTCATACATAAATTCCAATTTGATCAGAAAAACGCCGCGTTTTTTCCACAATTAGGGCCAGGGGCCTTTTCCCAAAAGAGCCAGAAAAGGCCCTGCCTTATTTCGTTGGTGAAGCAAGGGCAAAGGATCGCGTGACATGCTGTTGCCGATATCACCTTGAAATGACATCAGTATTTCGTACATGCATGGAATTTCGCAAGAAGCACGTGCCGTGTGACGAATGTAGGATATATGAAAATATGTACGATATGTGTCAAGACACATTATGTAAATAGACCAAAATGGCTGCTATAGTAAGTCATGTCTTGGAAGAGAGTGCTCAAACTGTGGCATTTCTAAAGATATTTTTCACGAAAACGAATTGTCAATTGAAGAAAATGCACCAACCGTGAACTGGGAAGCATTTGAGTATAAGGAAATAAACTAAACGCGGAAACACTCGAAAACTCATTCTGACAAGAGAGGCTACAAAACCCGGCGAAATGTTTTTATACATGAAGAAGTTACTAAAAACATTCCCTGCAGAAAAATGAGTGTACATGTAGTATATGTTGTAGCCTGAAATGAATTGTTAGAAACTAGTGTACTCGTTGACATGTGTATCATATTATAGTATATATTATAGTATTTGAATTACGAACATTTTAAAATTATAAGCTCGGAAAACTTTGAATTGTGAAATTATAATAATTCAGTAATGGATTAAGAAATACTTGTGTTTTCTTGTTATTTGTAAAAATCAATAATAGAAAGTTTATAATATAATATTGAGAATGAGCAAGCGCTCACGTCATTTCCTAACGTCAAATATGAAAAAACAGCGTTTTTTAGCGTTACGCTTTTAAGCTCCAACTTGTGACGTCGCGTCAGAACATTTTACTACAATTTGAATTACATTACGTGAATCCATTCACAATAATACCAATTCCAAGCGTATTAGCGCATGCACGCTCGTAGATGTTGTGTGAAAATTACGCGGGAGGGAATTTCAGCAGTCAAAAATAGTACCGGACACTCAAATCCTGCTTTGCCTATATAGGAATAATTTTCAATAGTGTTAGAATATTGTTTTCTGTATGAGCCGGTGAAGGGGAAAAGGGTCCTTCGGAAAGTATTTCTTTTTATTTCGGCGGTACCTTTATTAAATCAAAGCACTGAAAGTGCTGACCACAATGTGTCCTCTGCAAAATAAGTGATACCTCGCTAACAGTATCTATGTTCTTGACCATGCGGTTTTAGAGAATATTTTTTAATTGTTTCGTATTTTATGCCATAGCAACCAAAGTTTTGCATGAAATGGAAATCATTGAACATTTTGATAGAGTTTCATGCAAGAAACATCCCTGCAAAGTTTTACAACATTGGACCAGTGGTTTCAGAGATGTCATTTGAAGGAAATGGTGGACTGACGGACAGACGGACAGACGGACGGAATGCAATCCCAATCAATCCATGTAGGAGAGTTACAGCCTTTATATAACAGTTGGGACAGACTGAGGCATTGGATTTTGAAAAACTTGTGGCATTGGAATATCAATAGGTGCAAGATATTAAGATGATATTTTAAATATATAAAATATAGTTAAATGAAATAAACTATTGTAACAAAACATACGTACAAAAAGCGAACAAATAACAAATGAACGAGATCAAAAATTGGAGATCATATTACATACTATCTAAGAAATTGTGTTGCTGATGGGATAAATGTTTTTTTTAACCATATTCATGATTATACTAGCTTGCATTGCATTTACATATGACATTACACAAACTTTGACTGTATTTAACGCATTTCTGTTGCATTCCAAATATGTTAAAAATTTCTGATTACCTTTTACATTGAGTCACACAAAAATCATTATCAGCACCCTCAACATATGACCTGGGGGTCATAATTTGAACAATCTTGGTAAAGGTGAACTAGGCATTTCTATATGCCAAATATCTAATATTTAGGTCTTGTGAATTTAGAGTGAAAGATTTTAGAAGTTTTTCCCATATAAGCCTATGTAAAACCAAGTGACACCTCGGTTGGGTTCAGTTTTGACATGGGGGTCATAATTTGAGTAATCTTGGTAGAGATCCAGTAGACAATGCCACATGCTAACTATCTAACCCCTAGGCCTTGTGGTTTTAGAGAAGAAGAGTCTTTAAGTGTTTTCTATTTGTTGCCATAGCAATTAGAGTTCTGCATGGAATGAAATATTTTGAACAACATTGATAGAGCTTCATGCAAGAAACATCCCTGGAAAGTTTTAACAATGAGATAATGGTTTCAGACAACATGGTGTTGTTAAAGGAAATTGTGGATGGATGGATGATAGACATAATGCGATCTTAATAGCACTATTGGTCCATTTGAGCTAAAATCATAAAATGCAGTTTTATGTATCAGATTGAAAATGCATCACAAGTGTATATGCGGAAGATGGTCTTTCACAAAGCTATGATTTAATAGTAGAATACTGTAAGTGTATTAAAGTGACATTATGCGCATTTTTTTCAAGTAAAAATCCAGCTGAATATGGTGTGTGTACAAAAGCGTAGAGGAAATAATAGCTTTTAACCCAATATACCAAACTCTTCACGCTACCAGTATGAAATAATAAGTTTCCATATATTGATTTTTCTTATTTGACTGGGAGAGTCAATTTAAGAAAAGAACAAATGCATGCAGGAGTTGATTCCCTTCCACTGCCGAAATCTCTACCAACATAAATAACGACACAATCAACTATCATTTTATCAGTCCGATTTTTTTATATCTAAAGCACCAACTTCAAATACTAATGCGGCATAATCATTAATTTAACACATTTAAACGAACAGCAACCAAAAATTGCTTTAATAAAACTGTCACCAAAAATACACTATGTGCAGTAAGATGCGCATAATGTCACTTTAACCATCAATAGTGATTTATACATTGGGTGTGACAAGTTTCACTTACAATTTCAAAGTAACATGAATGTATGATAGATGCAATCATGTTATCATTGGGATGTAGAGCTATGTGCTAAATACAAAAGGACAATGAGCATTTATATGAAACATTTGTCATTGTAGATTTTGAAGGTGGAGTTCAGAACAGTGGGATCATTGATACTGAAGATATTACAATTTATAATTGAAAACTCGCCAAGTTGAAAATGGCAACAATTTTGTTAAAACAAGAGGGTTTAAATGGCCACCTGTTACTCTGGTTTCAGACAATAAGAATTTAAAATGTTTGTATTTTAGGCATTATACCCAAGCGAGTCATTGATAGGGATAATATTGATCAAGGGGTTGAATTTTAACAATCTTGGTAGAGGTTTAGTTAACAATGCTGCATGCCAATTATTTAAGCCCTTGGCCTTCTGGTTCATAAAAAGATTGTTAAAGTTTAATGCTGTGAGTTCAGAAATGTTGTTAAAGAAAGAAGTTAATGGACATCAGATAGACGGCAAGGGGTCCTTTTTTAAAGCCACAATTTGCCTTGCTATGATGGGACACAGACAAATTGCAAGTATTTGAGCATTAACATAGTAACAGTTTAAATGAAATGTATGATTTTCACATTGTATGAAATGTCGGATCCAAATACTCCTCTCGATTACGTTTAATTTCCATAATACATGTATACATGCGGGATGCCAAAACAAGACTTGATCCTGAATCTGCCTGATGGTGTAGTAATTCAAATACTCTGAATTTTGCCTACATTAGTGTTACAATGATTTAAAGCACTAACACGTGTATTACGCAACGGAAACGGGTTTTAGTTTATTTTTAAGTCGAGATCACAAACACGATCCACACGCATTTCAGCTAAAGTCGATCTACTTTGCAGGCGAAAGGAGAAACCTATGGCTGTTCAAACTGTCAGGGGCTATACGTTTGACGCATCAGGCGTACGCCGTTCTATTTGTTTCAAAAGCTAGAATGAAATCGGCGCCTTTTAAGCAATGAGGTTTGGATATACCGGCGTACCCCGGCTTACTCCGGCCAGCGTCAAACGTATAAGCCCCTCCGCTGAGTCGTTTTCAAAATTGCCTACTATAACAATGTGTCACGTGACACATTGTTACAAACCTGTGTCGAAAACAGAAATTAAGTTTTCTCCAGACATGCTATACATCGATAAGATATATGCTATTGTCATCAAATTTGTATGATTTGAACAAACTTAAGAGGATCAATAGGCAAATATCTTAATTGTTGACGTAATTTCAAACGACAGTTTAAATTCTTTTCAATCAAGACAAAAACGTATCAGGCTGTGAAATGATAAATACTGTTTGTAAAAATTCATGTGAATATACATGGTTATATACTTACCATAATAAATCTGAAAATGCCACAAGCTCTTTCGGGAACAGAATTATTAAAATGTTTTCATTAAATTTAAATGAAATACATTGCAACAAGATGCGATAACATTACTGTACGAATTCTGAAAAAGATACATTTGAAATATCGCTCGATCGTTTACGTTTCGAGATAGTGTAGGATTATCGCCCGAGGCCGCAGAATTTTAACCAATTTATACGTTAAATTAATGGCGCATTTATTAAGTCTGCAGAAATTTAAAGCCCCAGGAAATATCCATTTTATAGTTGAATCTGAAAATGCTTAAAGCTCATGTCAACAAATTGCTTCGTTTTAATTAATTATTTCAATTTCTTTAATGTGAAATACAAAATAAAAATTATTATAGTTTTACATATGGTTCTACACCTTGTGAGAGTGAAGTATGATTTTCACTGCAGCCTCTTTGACTCTTGGTAAGTGTTTCTCTAAAATGATTTCTTTTACCGAAATATAGCGTGATTTTTGTCCGTGCAAAATAATAATTGATCGTGCATTTTACAAAACATATTTATAATAAATGCAGTTCGTTTTTCGACGTTTGATTTAAACAGATAGCTCAGGGAACTACAGTTGTCGCTTAGATATTGTTCCCTAAGTGTTAAGATTTTGCTTCTTTTATTAAAGTTTTTGAAGTGTTTAATCCTAAATGGTGCTAGCGTTCTCTCAATAGTAAACCTTGTCAAAATTGAAGACAGTTCGTTACCTGCCGCTGTTAATTGTCAGTTCATCTATAATTGTAAACGCAATTCAATTTAATGACGTTAACCTTTTCTGTTGACTTTGTTTAAGGATAGCTTCCGTAAAAAACAAAACTGTAAATAAATACAGTCATGACTTATATCTGAAATATTTTGTAGTTCTAGCTGTACAGTTTGCCGTCGGTAAGAAGATCCAGGAAGATAGATTTCGAGGATGGCTGGTCAAAATTATCTACAAAGATGAACCAGTGTGCACGGGTACCCTTCTTAGCAACCGGTTTTTCGTGACACTTGTAGACTGCGTTAGGCGTAGGTAAGTCACTAATTTATCACTTTTTATCCATGCACATGTAACATTATCATACTGCAGATAAATTGATAGATTCTGATTGGTCAAGAGCATCTATATACAAACCCGACTATAGCCTCTTTAGAGGATGGTGGACCCAATAAGCACGATTACAAACAAAAGATTAGGACTCCCCTTTTGAGCTCATTGTATTCGTCTTTTCTGATCGACTTAAAAAATGTTTATACGCAAAATAAAATGGCCGACGTGCACTTTTCGATATATGTTGTTCTTTAAAATTGTATTCGTTCATCGAACACATTACTCATGTTTGGAGAATATAATCTGCTAGATGTAGGGATTGCCCCTTTAAGGTACATTCTTCACGCACCTCGTCGGAATGTCGTCTTTTTGTACATGAAAGACACTGTCACTGACACTTATCAATATTCTTCTACCCATAGTCTGTCTCTCTGCAACTATGCTGCCTAAGGGCATTCATGTACAAATCCATCCTCTAGAATTTCAAAACAAACTGCCAGATCAGAAATCTGAAAAGAAATGCACTTTTCTATGTTTTTTTTATGGTTCTCTTTAAATTAGTGTCCGAAGTCTTGCTTCGATAAAACGGTGTTTATCCATATTTTGTGTCCGTTTAAGCTAAAGAACTTCAATGTTCACGGTTTATATGCTTCACAGGACGGGTACGATGAGGTTTACTCCGTAGGGAAATCGTACCAATAATCGTGTTAGAAATCTGACACGCTCGCATTTTGGTATTCATAAGAAATGAATGAAAACAATTTTTAGAATGATTAAATTAATCAGACTTTAATCTTTTTATATGCCATATTTAAATGTCAATCTATCTCAATTAAATGTAACGTAAAACGAAAATTTCGGGCAGGTGATTTTTTCCCCAGCTTTTGACCACCATCTTTCCGAAAAGCTTCGCACAAAGATTTTTGCTGGAAATCGCTAACTGTTCCGATTGGGGTCACGAGAACAGATTATTTATTTACATGACAACGTGCGTTTTGGTGCGAACACTTTCAGGGTCTGTTCCGTGTCGAAAATAAAGTACATTTCTTTTGGAATGAAAAAAACTGAGTGGCAAGTGCTATTTTATATTTACACTCGTCTTTATAAAATATCACATAAAAACTAAACAAAAGGAAAGTCCAAAGCGTTGTGAACTACATGAAAATGAGTGCACATTTCATCATACGAGATTTTGCGATAACAGGTAATTGGAATATCCGTTGTAAATGTAAACACAATGGTGAAGGTCTGAAATCGATGTTTTTATGGTCAACTTTGGTTGTAGAACATGATGAATTGTTTTAAACAATGAATGAATAAATATCTGACCCAAACATGTACATATTTCCCAATTCAACGAAATCTTTAGATGAAAAGTTGCATGCCCTGTTACTGTATTCTAGTACTGGGGCTGATCCAAAACTCGAAAGCAGCACCTGACAAAAAACAACAAAAAAAAACAAAAAAAACAAATATAAAAAAGCGGCATAAAAAGTTTTGGAATCCAGAACTATGTCCTTTTATGCAATCAGCTGAAGTTATATACTATACAAAATAAGAAACTTCCGCTAAGTTTGCTTGGACATTGCTGGATGAAAACAAAACGGCGGACTCATTGTTATATACGCGTTTAAAGAGTATTTCATGATGGTCAAAGGTGAACAGAATATGGGGGAATGTTTTACCAAGTGAGGTAGGGGTTAAAAAAAACACTTAATAACGGGTATGACCACCTCTTATTAGGACTTTTAGCGGACCAGTCATCAATGAAATCAATGTTATTTGTTATGAGAAAGTTTACAGTGTCTATATGTCAGATGTGGCATTATCATGCTGAAAAATCAAGATATTGGCGTTGTTATGGAACAGATGAATGCTTTTTCATTGATGACTGGCCTGCTAAAAGTCCTGATCTCAACCCAATCGAGCACGTCTGTGATATTCTGGACAGACGAGTGAGACGTCGTCCCAACCCACCTGCTAACGTCAAGAACTTGAAACAATATTCCACAGGCAGAAATCAACACTTTAGTCAATTCTATGCACCGGTGATACACTGCAACGGTCAACTCAAGAGGTGGTCATACCCGTTATCAAGTGTTACTTTTGTTTTTAGTCCGTCCTTACTTGGTCAAAATTTCCCCCTTATTCTGTTAACCGTTGGCCATCATTTTTGCCCTAAACGATTCATCATGGAACACTCTTTAAACTCATATATAACAATGATTTCACCGTTTTGTTTTCATCCACCAATGTCTCATTAAATTTCTTATTTTGTACAGTATATATTGAAAAGAAATTTCAATGTTTGCCAACTCTTACGCTACAAAAATGGCGACCAAAACATTTCTGCCGCTGTGATGTAGGCTGGAACTGATGACGTTGCAAAAACGAAACGGGACCTGTTTTGCGGCATGTATTTATCTAAAAATCGATAAAACTATCCTCGCGATCGGACAGGATCCTTTATTTCCGTTTTATTGATTTCATCGTCATCTCGATATTTGATTACCTATTTCTGTATTTTTCAACACGAAATCTAAGATAAGGTTGTAAAAAAAATTTTCTCAACATTTCCCCGTTATTGTACATTGATAAAAGTGATTATTTATGATTGGAACCCCTTTATATAGCGGTTATTTAGTTCGCTTATATAGTCCTTTTTTAGTCGGTCCAGAACTCTCCTAGGTAGCATATTACATCTCTTTTTAAATTCTATTTCAGAGGGAGGCTTGAAGAATTTCAATTAATTATAGGAAAGGATACTATACGTTCTATTTCTTATATTATAGAAGTAGGTAGTTTCTTTAATTATCCGCTTACAACTCTTTCTTTACATGTCACGCCATTCAGGTGTTATTTCTTGACGCGTTTTGTTTTTACTAAATACAAATTAATATTTGCTTTAAATGAGTTCCAATGAAATGTCTTGTCAGCAATTTTGTTACCCTTTTCCTTATACTATGTTTTAATTCCAAAAATTACCTATAGAGAAATCTTATAAGCCGTCTTCTGGTTTTGTATACTTGCGAGAAAAACATGAATGTTCATTATTTCTAGAGCCCAAAAGGAGATGGCGTCATTGTGGGTAGATTGTCATCAGTTGTGAAAGTGAATGAAGATGATATCGCACGAATACCTAGAATAGGAAATGAGAACCACGTCGAGAAGGCAGGACAGGATGACAGACACAATTACGTCAGCGGGATCGGCGAGAATGGTATAAAAATAGTAAAACGGACTACCTATTAAATATTATTTTGGTATTCTCGAGCTTAATTAGCCATCATTTCAGGCAAAAAGCTTGGTTATAATAAGTTTGCATACTCCACTGAGTACACTTTGAATAGTTTTCAAAAGCAAACTTGTTGATTTAATTATGACCCCATCATTCGAAGATTGGTAAAAAGGCATAAAGTGTTACACCTGTCCGTCCGTGCGTCCTTGCGTGTGTACGTTCGCGCTAAATTTTCGTTTCCGATCATTAAGTTTTGAAAGGTTGCATGGATGTGATTCAAATTTTAACTGTTAGTTTATGATAATAAATAATAGGTCGAGCTCGATTTTAGTTATAATACACAGTTGTTTTGTTACACGAGTAATAAGAATTGATAGATTGCATGCATTTAATTTAGATTTTAATTGTAGGTTTATGATAATGAAATACAATTCAAGAATTATTGGAGCATTGCAGCCCAGTGGCAACTTAAATTTTGCGTTAATTGTTTGAATGAGCATTTTGAGTTGACAAGCATTTATTTAAGAGAAAATTATGCGCGCACATCAGAGATAACTGTATACACCTTTGCAAGATAGACATGAGTCACATGATCCTTTTACAAGTAAACCACACACGTCTGTGTCTAAAAGCCATTAGCGGGGACATCCGTGTCCCGTGGATACATTTTAGTTCATTGTTCTATTACATATTTTAAGGGAATAAACTGGTAGTGGAGACTATTATACTGGAAGATGGCGAATGCGGGGAGGATTTTGATGATGAACAATCTATTTGCTTGTCAAATGATGACTCTAAAAAAAGTTTATGTTCTGTACGTATACGTTCTTTTTAAATGGTAAAATACAACTATCACTAAAGACTAATATGTGAGCATTTGCTTTAAAATGGCCGCCAATAGCAAAAGAGTAAAAGGAAATGATGCAGGCTACAGAAAGAAATCCAGCTGACGTCCAAACATATCAATATTCGCTGATTAAAGACTCTCATTCTTTAATAATACGTATTATTTATGTTAAGGTTTTATGTGATGATATTTAGAGAAAACTTAAGGTGATTCTTTTCTTAAGTTGGGATACGAAAAATATCGGATAAATTTTAACCGCTGAAAGATTTTATCTTCTAAAGAATTTGTGGAAAATTATTACCATGAACGCAAAGAGGCCATGCTGCATTTGCCGATGAGACAACTTCTCCTTTGACATTTATTTTGAGTAAATTATTTTTATCATAGTTGCTGCGAGGATCCCCTGTTGTCTCATATGTGAATAGACGCTGGACGCTTGTAGGAATCACGACTGTTACATCAGAAACTTGTGATAGACGATCGAAAAATTTGAATTTGGCTCGACATAGCAAATGGCTAAAACGAATAATAAGTAAGTCTGTTCCCATTATTAACAATTCAGTACTTACTTACCAGAAATATAGAAATATACCACTGTACTCAATTTATAAAACATAATCTTTGCTTAATCCGTATTGAAAATTCCAATTCTAATGGTGTGGAACTTTGGTATAATTTATCCAGTTTTATCAACAAAGTATGTTGCCCTTAAGTGTATACATTTTGTAATACCTTATCAAATGTGCGGAAAATTGAGAGACTCGCATCGACGACAGTTATGAGGAACTCCACAAGTATCGTAGTGTTTCTGAAGACATTTTAGACAGTGACAACCTTGCAAATTTAAAATAAATACATAATAAATACATGTGTTTTTATGTTTCCACCGAATGCTACAATACATTTATAATTTAAATACAAGACAATTTAGTCACACATGGGTTTTGAATTAAGTGATAATTTAACTCCGTGCTCTATTTCAGTCTTAATATCCAAATTCTTGACTAAAATAATGTATAACTATATTCCGTACAGGTTTAAAGGCTGGAAGTGTGTGCTCTTCCACGGGCGACTGTGGCGAAAACATGAAATGCGTGCAAAATATGTGTGAATGTACATATTGCCATCAATCTGTTGATGGAGAATGCATAGGTATATCAATAATAATATTACTGTACCCTCATTATATTTTATTACGGTAAGAAATACGTCACATAATTAATATTGCATATAGATTTTTCTGCGATATTAAACCACATTTTTAAGGGGCACTGCCTAAATATAGCATATCATATTCTCCAAACATGAGTAATGTGGTTGGTGAACGTTAAATGACAAATGAACAGAATTTTAAAGAACATAGTATATAGTGGAATGCCTCATTTTAGCATAAATAATCAATATAGAGATCGCTGCTCATCCATTAATTGTACAGCAACAACTTTACATAGATTATTGAAAGTTTAACTCTTAAGTTAAGTAATAACACTTGCAAGTATTCTATTCTTTATATATGCTTTTTGACTCCAGTTTTAGGGAGTGTCTCTTTAATGTTAGGATGATGGACGCAATGTATTATCGGCTCACTTTTTCTATATAAATACTGTTGTTTGAAAATAGGATGAAATCTATAATAAATGAATTTGAATAATATATGTGTATCAATATTGTAAACAGCTGCTAGTATTTGCCTTTTAATTTTCTACATGATCAACAAAGTCTTTCCTATATTGTTCCACGAAGTTGCGAGGCATTGGTTTTTAACTCTGCTGCAGGCATGTATTGTCTGCATCGACGTTTTCCTATGATATCGCCTCTTTTGTATTAATTCAATTACATTTTGTATTTAAAACTGATGTTAAAATAGATCTTATCATATGTTGTTTCTAATTGTTTTTGCTTAATACCTAGGGCATTAATTTGTGACGCACAATTAACGAAGGCCAGAGGCTTCAAGCAAACTTTTAAATACGTTAAGGAAAATTAGCGTTTACTTGAATGTATAAAGGAATAATTAATTGTTTCAAATTTACTTAGATTTTTGTTATCTAGGCACAGTGGTTTAATGGTAGGATGTTTTACTCTAAGCCAAGGCAGTCATGTTAACCCGCCATTAAAGGTTCCCTTGATTTCCAAGTTGTCTTCAGTTTTGTGGAAGTCTTGGTCTTATTCATTGCGCGGAGTACAGTAAAACTGGGATAACTCAAATTCGCAAGGGTCCGAGTAAAATGCTCGAGTTATCGAAGGTCTCGATTGTCATTGTAAAGATACGAAAATATTTAAGATTTTTAACATATGTAATGAAATGTTTATTGAATTTCTTGACACAAAACACGAAACTTGAAGACTGATTTTATCTTTATTTTCGTCTCATTGAATCAAATAATAAGTGTCCTTTGATGGAGACTGTAAAAATGTTCGAATAATAGTTTAAGCAGTTGAGCCACTAAACGGACAATTCACCTGCAATAAACAAACACTCATTGGAAATTAACAATTGTTAACAAAAGTTTTTCTTTCGACGTGTTAAAACATATAGATGCTGACAGATTTATTTAATTAGTGACTTTGAGTTGCCGCTGGTAAATTAATAAGAAAACTGCCCGGCGGGCTGCATGTGTAACTAGAATTATCGAGTAACCGATGCTCTAGTTATCAATTGTGATGTGTAGTTAAACGTATAGGAAGTATGGTCAGGACCGACGAGAGATCTAGAGTTACCACGGGCTTTGGGTTATTGATGTTTGTGTTAACAAAGCTTTACTGTATAGCAGTAAGAACGCATAACTAATAAAAATGTATTCTAGACTGTATATGTGAAGTGGAAAAGCTATCTAGGCAGAATTTGCCACAGGTCTTGCATTCATTTGGCAAGCAACAACAAAACCCTTTGACAATTAGGAGGGTGGCACCTCCTACCCAAAAATGCTTTTAGACAATAAATTCAAGTTTAACAGCTTTATGAGATACAAGCTGGGATCGGTCGTAGACGCACCTTCGGGGAAAAAAGGCTCATACCTTATAAACCCAGTAAAGAGAAGAAAGAAGTCTGTATAATATGTGTTTACAGAAGCTATTCAGCTTTTACTTTCCAAGTTTTAGTAAAACCTTTTTTCAAGTATTATCTGTTTGATAACTTATCTTGTAATTTCTTGTTAAAATTGTTCTATTTTTAGAATCCAACAAAAAGATACTAGTACTAGGTGCGGGTATGTCAGGGATTTCTGCTGCAAAGACCTTAGAAGAAAATGGTTGCCGTAATTTTCAGATTCTGGAAGGGTCTGATAGGATTGGGGGTCGCGTAAAGGCTATAAATATGTCGGGATACCCTATGGAAATGGGTGCACAGTGGATATACGGTCTTGGTTCCAACCCCGTGGCTGCTCTTGCCGATGAGTATGGGTTATCTTACATAGAGGATCCGTATACCTGGACAGTTAGAGACAAATCCGGAACTAATTTAACAGACCAAGCCGACGAAGAATGGGAAAAACTTGACAGAGCACTGAATAAGCTGAACAAATTCTCCAAAACAATGAGAAAGAAGAATATTCCAGATATTACTGCTGAAAGTCTGCTACGTCGCTTTGGTTGGGCACCAGATAATAATGTTGCTGAAGCAATAGAAGTCTATGGACGCGATCTTGAGAGTGGTAAAGAAACACCCTCATGCTCTGGCAAGTATCTTTATCACTTGAATGCTTTTGAGGAACATGGAAGCGATGACTGGCTTATACCTAACGACAGAAAAGCATACTCCGTGATAATAGAGGGAATGTCAAATACCTTTCTATCCAGCGGTGATCCGCGCTTGATTCTTAATAAGGTAGTAACCAGTATAGAGGACTGGAATGAAGATAGTACAAACGTGAAGGTTTTTACCACAGATGGCGCTATGTACGAGGCAGACCGTGTTATTTTAACATTCAGTCTCGGCGTACTTCAGTCAAGACAAGTCTCTTTTGTACCCTCATTACCGAATTGGAAGATGCTAGCGGTTGATAAGTACGGTTGGGGACAATATTCGAAAGTGTATTTCAAATTCCCAACTGTATTTTGGGATAACACTTTCACAATAATCTACGCTGCTGACAGACACGGAGAAGACTGCACATGGTTCAATATGAACGTGATATATCCCGGATGTAATGTCCTTCAACTTGTCCTTTCTGGTTTCGAGGCAAAGAGCATTGAGCGAATGACGGATGCAGAAGTGATCAGTCGAGGGTTAGATACCTTGAGGGCCATGTATCCAGCAGCAAATATAACTAACCCTGAAGCCTTTGAAAGATCTCGATGGCTGTCGGACCCCCTGACAATGGGAGCTTACAGCTACTGGACGCCTGGATTCACCCCTAAAGATATGGATGATCTTGCAAAGCCTGTGAAAAATATTTTCTTTGCGGGAGAACACCTCAGCCAAACCAATCACGGTTATGTGCACAGTGCGTATAACTCGGGAATTAAAACAGCACTGGAGATCGTGGGAAGAATCGAGTGATAATTAATTTCGGTTTTGAACAAAATACTTCAAATGTTATGGAATTTTATCTATTAGTTATATTCTGCATGTACTTCTTATTAACTATTTTGGGAAAAGTTTTAAACCATTACACCCCTGAAAAATGAATATATTTACTTGAATACTTGATACAAAAATATCATTAACACGTAAAATCAAAGGGTATCATTATTTTGAGCTTAAATAAGGTCAAGTTTTAAGAGAAGTCTCAAACTTTGCATTGATTAACTTGTGAAAATATTATACATTGTATTTAAATAAAGCGCAATCCAAAATACAAGGTCCAAGTAGCAATCGTTTACATTTAACACAATTATGTCCTTAAAATATACCAACTTACAAAATGATATTTTAGGAAATAGCTTGATCCTTAATTCTGATCAATAATGTTTGTATTTGTCATCTTTTCATAAGGTGATCATTAAAGGCATTAATTAAGCACGGAACGGATGAATAGCCTGTCTTTTGTCAATAAAGCATATTATATAACAAACCAGCGTTCAAGTATGTAGTTGTTTGTTCGTATTCTTTTATACGATGTAATGATAAAAGATTTCTTGAACGGTAAAATTCTAAAAAGAGAAAATCGACATCAGCGAAAATCATGGTGAAATTTATACGAGGGTTCTGTCAAAAAAGTTTTCGTTTGGGGTTTGTTTCTGAGGACAGCCTTTTATCAAAAATATTTTTATTGCAAACCTTCAAAATAATCCCCCATTTACCGAAACACATTTTGTAACCTTTTTCCCAGTCGTTAAATGCGGCTAGACAGCCATTTTTTGGAATCTATTGGACACACTGTTATACAGCGCGAATCAGATTCGTACCAGACCATCCTCGTATTGTAAAATGTTTTAACTATCTTCAGTTCTTTTAGAAGCGTCCAGTGTTGACAAGGTGTTGAACAACTGGCCCGCCAGAATTTTAAAAAATGGCGAACAACATTCATTTCGTTCTGATTGTTCTCTTGGCAATACAGTGGCGTGTTTGATCTTGTCGTTTCGATCGCTTTTTATCAATTTTTCTTTGTGATTCAAACATGTGCATCCAGGTTTTGTTACCTGTTAGCAAGTTCGAAAAAACCCGACGAATACAGTTTTTGTACTTTTCAGAAGTTCCGCGTTGTTTCTTATGCACCTCAGTGAGCAAATGAGGTACCCAGCTAGCACAATTCTTTCTCAGGTGCAAGTGCTGCTTCAGAATCGTTTGCACGCTGCAATATGATATGCCAACACTACTTGCTATAGTTTTCACTGACAAGCAGGAATTCTGTTCCACCGCATCCTTTACAGCAGCGATGTTTGCTCTAGTAATAGAGGTTAAGGTCTACAAAGCCCGGCGTCATTTTTGACAGACAATTTCTCAGCTTTAAAAGCTTTATTCCACCTACTATATACTATAAGCATATTTATACCAAGCATAGTGCGGCATTTTATATAGCCACGAATTTCAGTTACAAGGTGAAATATCGTATACCTGTCATAATCATAAATACTTAATCCTGATTGGCCGATAGCGCTCACCTGACGGGTCCGTAAAAGTATGTGTAGACTTGGAAAATGATGTGTAGACCTGCACGGATTTTAAGACGTCATTTCTGTTATATTTTCGCATGATTTTCACTACTCTTTATGAGGTATACGATATAATAATTTTGACTAATGTTTCGGTCAATGTATAGTTTTGCGGACCTGTGAAAAAATAATATCACTTTAACAGGTCCGCAAAACTATGTATTGATCTCAAAATTAGTCTGTAATTGCATATTGTAAAATGGTCAGAGTATATGACTTTATATATTTCAACATTGAATATCTCGGTAATTTGTAAAGAAATTTGCACGAAATAAGCTGGTATCTGTAGCTATTGTAAATGGAATTGATGTGCAGTGAAGTTAAGCGTTACAAAATCTACGGAATCCCATAAGTGACAAAACCTTTTGCAGGACCTTTAAATCCGTCGGTCAACAAGGGCAGCATAGCTTTTGAGCAAGTTGGCATGGTCCATGTACTCGTGCTTTGGCAAACTATTTTAGGATCTCCAATCATGAAATAGCCCAGTTCACATGTCACTGCGGCCTTGCCCGCAAAGCCGTGGGCATCTGTTTGATGAAGGACAACATTGCCGTTCTCAATTTTAGGTTAACCACAATCTTTTTTATAATAACTGCTTAAAGTCAATATAGCTTTTGTTTATATTACGTTTATGTAACGCACTAAGCGACCAGAAAAATTAAAGAAACGCCGAACAAAACCCCCCGTCTTTAGCGAGATTTACCCTAGTACATTGTATTATATGATACATGTAACTGTTATTTTATATCTTCTTTTATTTCCTGGAATTACGTGATTATCATATCACAACAATTTGAAATAAAAACTCCAATTTACAGATTCAATAAACCGAGGTAGTCATATCCTAAATTTATCATTTTCCTATGTTCTGAGACATACCCATTAGAACCCTTTAATCGGAAACATATCCCATTAGAACCTTTTCTCTTCATCATCATCATCTTTGTTAATGGCTAACCGTCATAACTGACTATTATGGCCTTGCGTGGGGGTTAGGAAAAGTTTAAAAGATTGCCAAATCTCCTAGGTTACTCAATCCACCCAGAAGGTTTTTGGCAATGTGATAAAAAAAGTGCAAAAAGCCTATCTCAGCCTTAAAATACCTACAATAGTGCAAATGTACAATTGAATGTATGTGTGGTGAAGACACGTGTCTCTTGAAAAAAACTTTCAATTAAAAAAAAGATCTTATCAATAAAAGTAAACAACGCATCGGTTTATATGGGCAGTACCTACAACGAGCCGATTATTCTCTCCAAACGTTAACTAAAAAGCTGAGAACACTGGTATGCCAATTTAACCGATGTTTTCAAGAGTACTTAGCTGAAATATTCAGACTTGGTAGTGGACATTTCCAACTTAATCAGAATCGTCATCGGATTTGGAATCGGACAATTCACGGCTGAAGAAAGGGGGACATCTCATCGTTGTAAAATGGTTGTAAATTGTCATCTTTACCAAATCAGTTGTAAATACCGGGTATGATCAGGATCACAGAGAAAAGCAAAGTTCAAACGTAGTCCAAAGCGTACATGTGTTATGAAAATACTTTTAATAACATTATTAGTTTAATACATCGTCCTAATTGATTGAGAATTCGCGGTAAATGCCTCGTCATAAATGCATGGCACAGCTCATGATCAGATTGGAAAGTCGTCGCCTCCGACTCCGTGGATCCTGTCCCGGACCATCCTCATCATCACTGCTGATAACGATCGCAGCGCGATCCTGCATCAAGGAAGTTTATTTAACTTCCTGGCGCCAGTGGGTCCTTTGATGTCACTTCACGTGAAATAGACAGTCAGAGCAGCAGTTTTTCTCCGGCCATCGTTGCTATCACGCACTGTACACACAATTCGTGGTAGATGCAAAGGACACCATTTGTCACTTTGGAAGCGGGATTTTGTGACATCTTAACGATGCACAGACGTTTGGTCTTATGAACCAACTAGGCACAGGCTTACCCTTTCCTGCATACTGTGTCTTATTGACCTACAACATATATTCTAACCGAGACCCGTTCATGACACCATGTACGGTCCCACAGTTAGCTAGGAAAGGTTTACGAATGCGAAGGAAGTTTAGGAAATCGTATGCTATGTGGAACATGCCAAAGCCAAACTTACATCGTACAGTATGGAACGCCGTAGCTGTCTAATGTTTAGACATTACAAAAGGATTTGTCTTGCTAATGAACGAATATATCTTCTTAAATGTCATGTTGGTATGTGTAGTACACATACTATCTTCTTATATCGTTGTTATATTATGTGAAACGTACATGCTATCTTGTCTAAATAGCACGTTAACTTCCCGACATGATATGATTTCTTGTCAAACTGACATGTAATATTGTCTAATTTTTACAATACTTGGTGTTATTAAAAGTGTGCTATTATGTCCAATTCTTGAATTCACATAATATCTTGTGAAAGCATCGTATGATAGTCATATTATATGACATATATATAACAAAATGACACATGAACAAGATCGCACAACACTCAAGAAGATATAACAGTTCATTAACAAGATATCACAATTATTTGGGAAGATAGAAAAATAATTGAACAAGACAGGACACTCTATAACAAGATAACTCGTAATATCTTAACATAAGACAGCTAAGGCGTTTCCATAGTACATGATGGCTACATCCCACGCATCTTCTATCTCATACCGCACATACTTGTGCATTCCTTTTATGTCGTCAAAAGGATTTAGAACTGCACTGTTGAATTATGTGACTCATTATTTATTCATTCCTTTTATGCCTGGGAAAGTACAGCATTTCTTGAACAAATGGGTCTCTGATGGGAACTCATTAAGATACATTGTGTATGTAGTCGAAATAAATGTACGCGTTGAATAAAGTTTTGTTTATTGTGGCCTGAATTTGTAGCATAATTATCCGATAGTGAACAGTTTGAACATAATAAATGGAAACACGTTGAGATGTCCCCCAATCTCCAGTCAAAAATAGTCCGATTCAAAATCCGATTACGATTCCGATTAAGTTGGAAATTCCCGTAATCCATTCAATTATTCGAATATTTGTTTAAAGTTATTTAAATTTATCTCCGATTAAGGATGTCTGAGCAGAGAAAGACAAAGATTTGTCAGTGGAAGACACGTGGAAAGGAACTGAACCTATTATGCAGTTTATTTCTTCAAGGTAACAAGATTGAGAAAGGTTACTATTTGGATTAAGTTTTGGTGTTGTTTACATGTGTAATATGGGATTTCGGCAAAATTTATCTGATAGATTATGAATAAGCAATACTTGGTCCTTGATCCGCTAACCAATCTCTTGCTGGAAAGTAGTACGCATATTCTTTATGATGATTTTGTTAAGCACTTCTTCCGAAGGAACAGAACGCTTTCTGCCAGACTTAAATAAAATGCACAACACTTACAACCAAATAGAAAGACGGGCTGGAGTTAACAATTAAGCACCGTAAAAATGTATAAGACTATGCATATTTCAAAATACATGTTGGCAAACTGGACATCAGATTATCTTCATTTGCCATATACATTTCTGATGAAAACTGAAATAAGAAAATATGCTTATCAGTCATGACTGTAGGCTTTTATCATGCCTAAGATTCAGAATTACAAAGGTGTCCTTCACCACAATGACGCACACAACGTCACAGTGACACTTGTATGCGAAGTACTTTTTGACGAATCAAATGTTCTCGATCAAAGTCCCATGTTCAAATTTCACTCTGCAAAATAATTATTTCCATAGTGTTTTTTTCAAGAGAAAGGGTTCTAATGGGATATGTTTCCGATTAAAGGGTTCTAATGGGTATGACTCAGAACATAGGAAAATGATAAAGTTAGGATATGACTACCTCGGTTTATTCAATCTTAAAATTGGAGTTTTTATTTCAAATTGTTGTGATATGATAATCACGTAATTCCTGGAAATAAAAGAAGATATAAAATAACAGTTACATGTATCATATAATACAATGTACTACGGTAAATCTCGCTAAAGACGGGGCTTTTTGTTCGGCGTTTCTTTAATTTTTCTTGTTGCTTAGTGCGTTACATAAACGTAATATAAACAAAAGCTATATTGACTTTAAGCAGTTATTATAAAAAATATTGTGGTTAACCTAAAATTGAGAACGGCAATGTTGTCCTTCATCAGACAGATGCCCACGGCTTTGCGGACAAGGCCGCAGTGACATGTGAACTAGGCTATTTCATGATTGGAGATCCTAAAATAGTTTGCCAAAGCACGAGTACATGGACCATGCCAACTTGCTCAAAAGCTATGCTGCCCTTGTTGACCGACGGATTTAAAGGTCCTGCAAAAGGTTTTGTCACTTATGGGATTCCGTAGATTTTGTAACGCTTAACTTTACTGCACATCAATTCCGTTTACAATAGCTACCGATACCCGTTTATTTCGTGCAAATTTCTTTTCAAATTACCGAGATATTCAAGTTTGAAATATAAAAAGTCATATACACTGGCCATTTTACAATATACATTTACAGACTAATTTTGATATCAATACATAGTTTTGCGGACCTGTTAAAGTGATATTATATTTTTCACAGGTCCGTGACCGAAACATTAGTCTAAAATTATTATATCGTATACCTCATAAAGAGTAGTGAAAATCATGCGAAAATATAACAGAAAGTACGTCTTAAAATCCATGCAGGTCTACACATCATTTTCCAGGTCTACACATACTTTTACGGACACGGCACGTGAGCGCTATCGGCCAATCAGGATTTAGTATTTATGATATTTACAGGTATACAATATTTCACCTTGTAACTAAAATTCGTGGCTATATAAAATGCCGCACTAGGCTTGGTATAAATATGCGTATAGTATATAGTAGTGTAATAAAGCTTTTAAAGCTGGGAAATTGTCTGTCAAAGATGACGCCGGGCTTACTAGACCTTAAACCTCTATTACTAGCTGTAAAGTCTGCGGTGGAACAAAACGCCCGCTTGTCGTTGAAAACTATAGCAAGTAGTGTTGGCATATCATATTGCAGCGTGCAAACGATTCTGAAGCAGCACTTGCACCTGAGAAAGAATTGCGCTAGCTGGGTACCTCATTTGCTCACTGAGGAGCATAAGAAACAACGCGGAACTTCTGAAAAGTACGAAAACTGTAATCGTCGGGTTTTTTCGAACTTGCTAACAGGTAACGAAACCTGGATGCACATGTTTGAACCACAAAGAAAAATTGATAAAAAGCGATGGAAACGACAAGATCAAACACGCCACTGTATTGCCAAGAGAACAATCAGAACGAAAAGAATGTTGTTCGCCATTTTTTAAAATTCTGGCGGACCAGTTGTTCAACACCTTGTCAACACTGGACGCTTCTAAAAGAACTCTGTGCTGAAGAAAGTTAAAACATTTTACAATACGAGGGTGGTCAGGTACGAATCTGATTTGTGCTATATAACAGTGTGTCCAATAGATTAAATCAAAGCGCTGAAGGCACTGGAGGTGTCCTTTATACGATAATAGTGACCACTTCCCAAAGCATACATATCTTAAATGGTAGTGTAACATTGTAACAAGAGGACAGTGATGATTCAATACTGCAGAGCTGCATTCTAGTTTGAATATGATTGCTCAATTAATGTACTAAATGCGAACACCCACGTTTAGTGTGGGGTACAATGACAGGATATGACAAGTGTGTATTACCAGCTTACCCATTCATATCAATATGAACTTCCGTGTCATTGACCAATCAAACAGCTGGCAATTTCATGGAAGGGCAATAAATACATCAATTATTGGATTAGCTAGAGTTATGGTTCTTGGTCACAGCACTCCCTGATGGTGGGATTCAAGTATTAATTCAATCCCAATGTTCAATAGTATCCAACTTTTACTGACAAGATTTTAATAGAAAGGGAGATTATTTAAATAGTTATGTTATCTAAATTACAGTTCTCCATATCCTAAATGTCTTCAATCATTGCATGAAGTATCAAAACACGACGGCCCTAGTGGTCTGTAAATTAAACTGTCTTTACTGCAACATCATTTCACCCTAAATTTATAAATCCTGCCCTAGCTGAGTGGTGCTTACATAATATTGTACATCTTTTATGTATCTATCTTGAATATTTCCTCCAAATATGAATCATACTTAAGTTTCTTATGATATATTAGAGTCTGCATAGGACTGACGTACACGTACTGACGTTATGCTCCGGCCAAGGAAAATGCAACAGACTGACCACCCGACCAACTACCGGGTGACTCCTATATACCCCCTTAAATTGGTTTCGGGGGTATAAATATTAGATGTATTAAACATGCATATTGTACCACAGAAAAGTGGTCTCGATTTTTCTCAACAGCCAGTAATAAAAAAGTTAAAAAGTAAGCTATTTACAGTAACTAAAAACAAGGGTAGCTCATGGTGGTGAACATTTATGCCATGTTAAACAAGTGACAGGAAATTGTCACAAAACCAGGTTTTCATTTTCCAGTCTGCTGGCCGAGCGCAAATGTGTTTTAAAGTCAGTAGATATACATAATGTGAAAAAGAAACAAAGGTCTTCTTCTATATATTACATGTGTAAAAAAAGCAAAGGGCCATAATTCAGGCAAAATTGATCCAAACACAAAACCCAGACAATATGCACGAGGGCACTTGATGACAACAGTTGTGTGAGAGTTTGGTTTAAATATCTTGAGAAATGTAGGAGGAAGTGGGCACGTGACAGTATTCTTCTATATATAACATATGTGGAAAAAAAGCAAAGGGCCATAATTCAGGCAAAAATTATATAAAAAAAAAACAAACTTGCTCTGTGTGGGGTTTGAACCGCTGGTCTCATGAGAAATTTTGTCATCTTACTGTAACAGAATACTCCAAAGTATACAGGACTGGTAATCTATTCTAAAAATAGACAGTAATAACAGAGTATTCTCCCTTTTATAATAACAGAGTATTCTCCCTTTTATATATACTTAAATAAGGAGACACAAAATTGCTAACGGACGGACGGACAGACGTCCAGGGGCAGAATATTATATATTCAAAATTCTTTAGTTCACAATTATAGTTCTGTGAAAGTTTGGTTGAAATCCCTTGAGAAATGTAGGAGTTGCACACAGAAGAGTATTTCTCTCTATATATTACATAATGTGGAAAAAAACAAAGGCCCATAATTCTGTCAAAAATGATCAAATCACAAAACCCCGACAATATGCGCCAGGGCACTTGGTGACAATAATTCTGTGAAAGTTTGGTTGAAATCCCTTGAGAAGTGTAGAAGGAGTTGCGCACAGAAGAATTACATGTGAAAAAAAACAAAGGGCCATAATTCTGTCAAAAATGACCAAATCACAAAACCCAGAAAATATGCGCCAGGGCACTTCATGACAATTCTTCTGTGAAAGTTTAGTTGAAATCCGTTGAGAAATGTAGAAGGAGTTGCGCACAGAAGAATTACATGTGAAAAAAACAAAGGGCCATAACTCTGTCAAAAATGACCAAATCACAAAACCCCGACAATATGCGCCAGGGCACTTCATGACAATACTTCTGTGAAAGTTTGGTTGAAATCCGTTGAGAAATGTAGGAGGAGTTGCGCACAGAAGAAATTGTTTACGCCCGCCCGCCCGCCGACATACCCCAATCTAATAACCAGGATTTTTCCTTCGGAAAACCTGGTTAATAAAAATCCCTCCATGCAGAAATTCTCCGGACAAAGACATTATTGGATTTAACAATGAACGTCTATGTGTGCCTAGACCTTGTTCATGCACATGATCCTTCGTTTCATGGTGGTGAACATTTGTGCCAAGTAACATCAAAATCCCTTAAGCATGAAGACGATATGCTCCGAACAAAGTCATTCTTGAATTTGACCTTTAACCTTTGACATTGACCTTAGAACTAGGGACCTGGTTCTCGGGCATGACACTCCGTCTCGTGATGGTGAACAATTGTGCCAAGTTATTTAAGAATACCTCAATACATGGATAGTAACAGCTCGGACAAGCTGAACTCAGATGTACAGACGCACATGCATACACTTAACAGCCATTAAACAAGGCATTAAATCCCTATACCTGTAGAATGAATAAATAATTATGATTAAATAATTAAGTCAAATAAATTAACTCTCCTCCTCAACAAAACCAAGGGCATAACCTTTTCTTAAGCATGTGAAAACCCTATTCATATCTACTAGTCTAAGACTACTAATTGAAAACTTTTACGACAATTTAATAGAGTTATTAAGGTAGTGATGTGAATCCGCCGGATTATACGGATATTGTTTCACTCTGTACCTTGAGTGACCTGTACCGCCGCGATAGCCTTGTGGTTAGAGCGTCCACTTAGTGTGCGGGAGGTCGTGGGTTCGATCCTCGGCCGCGTCATACCAAAGATGAGAAAAAAATGGTACTGACAGCTCCCTTGCTTGGCGCTCAGCATTATAAAAGGGTAGTTTCAGGACGATAAAGAGAAGTTTCCGGCTTCTGGGAAAAGGTAAGTACTTGTTACTGGATACCCTGTTTGTTGCACAATAGCTTTGTAGCTAATGTTGTCTGTTGATCATATGCGACGTTAAATAAGGCTTCTTTATCTTTATCTTGGTATAATGTAAATATAAAACTGCAATTTCCCTGTCATTTATCATGTTTATTCGCTGAATAAGAATGAGTTAAGTTTTTTTACCGTGACGACAATGACACAGTTACTTAGTAAATTGGCTGTTTATAATTCTACCTCAAAGGGTAAACTCAACATATAACATTAATTATTTTGTCCAAGCGTCGCTTTAGACATCAAGTCCAAATGGCTTTTCAACATCTCGAAACAGTCGAAAATCATTGCAAATTAGTTGCCAAAGTATTTGTGAAATTCCATTAGCATAGTTTTTCAGAATGTTTCATGTTCTGGTCATCTAATGAGCTTCCGCATTCTCTTATACATCTGCAATAGTTGCAGTGAACAGTTTTGATAAAGTTGGCTGTGTTGGATCAAATTCATCTGCTAAAGAACATATTGGACAGGTCAAGTCTTAGTTTCATTAGTCAATGTTGTTAATAGCTAGTCTGTTTGGTAAATATCATAATATGGTTCAAGAAACTGATAAAGCAACATCAACTTTGGAAATGCTTGGAGACCAGTAAGGTTCTTCAATTTGTCATTATTGTCCCTGCAATTGTCAATATTGAATCTCGTCTTCAGTTTCAGCACTTCAGTTTTCAGCTCAGGCGTTTCAGTCTATAGTTTCTGTAAAATTCATATCATCCATTAAATCACCATCAATGTCCATCTGCAAAGTCGCGCCAGTTTCATCAGAGTCTAAGATGAGTACCAATGGCGTTTCCTCTTCTGTTAGCATCGGCCAACAAGTACAGCTTAAAAGCTTACTGACGGGACCCAGTCTGGATTCAGTCTATCATACAAGTATGCCTTTTTCCCTGAAAGAAAGAATGTTTAACTTAGAGTCTTTACAAGTTATGTTTTACAGAATTAAGAAAAATGATAACCAAAGAAACAGTTAACTTTATAATGTATACAAGCATGGCAAGGGTGTTTAGTAGACCCAAGCTCCTCGGTTCTAACCCATGAAAATTTTGAAGTACCTGTATTTGACCCGTAATAAAAAACCCTACGAGTCATATTTTCATGAATTTTCATTCATGCCTCTATTACTTAATGTACATGTCCATCAACTTGTTAATTCCAAACACTCGCATCAACCATTGACGCATAAGAAAGTGAGAAATGGAGGGGTAACTTGTATTTTAATCTACTCGCTTTCAGAAAATCACTGACATGCGAGGTCAGGAAGATATGTGACAAACAGGAAAAAGGGAACATTTAAGCCAGCTGCTAGACCTTGCTGTTTTAAGAATTTTCTGAAAATGCAACAGTATATATAAAGCTTCATTTCAACACAAAATGAAAAAATGTGATGTGCAAACATAAAATACAAGGCTTGAAACTCTACGACCCATGGGTCGACGTTTAAAAATATCACATGTATTGACTCTTGAAAATTTTACGCTGAATTGACAATGAGCCTCAAGTTTCAAAGCCTACCGGACACCCTGATGGCCATAGTAATCAGTTATAACGTTAAGCCATTATCAAAGGTAACCAGTCAACTCATACCTAAGTAATCTCGTACCTGAATTGGTCAACTTGTACCTGATTTATTTTCGAAAAGGTCAACTTGTGCATGTACCTTAAACTTTTTTATGCAATATCTTTGAGATAAAAGTATTTTTTTATCAATCATCATTAAATATTTGCATTAAAATACTTTATTTTGCAAAATTGTATCAGAAAATGAAATAAAGAGAATTTTTGAAAAAAGTCAACTCATACCCTACGTAATCATTTGTTTTTAGCATTACTAAAATAATGAATAACAGGACTTTTGAAAATTGTATTATTTTCATCATGTTTATGACGAAAATATGTTTTATTTCAGTTCAACTTAGGGTTTTTAAGATACAATAGACCCTCGGACATCGAAATTTGGTTTGTAGACACACTCATAAAATTATATAACATTTAACTTAAGTTAACATATACATGTTTTATGATAAAAGCACCTTACAAACTATTGACAATAACTGACTTTCACCTGAAAAAATCAGTTTTGAAACAAAATCTACGAGTTGACTACATACATGTAGGGTACGAGTTGACTTTTTTACCAATTCAGGTACGAGGGGGCTAAGGTACGAGTTGACCCGGAAGCTTATCAAAGATGATTATGATAGAAAGATATACCACAGATAACAGTTACACGTAACAGACAGTAATACGCACATTGTATGTCTGTCAATGTATGAGACCATACTCAATTTTATATGTACAGTAGTGAATTTATAAATAATTGCTTCCGGTCAAAGAGAAATTCTCCTTTGAAAAGAGTTTAGATACAGTCTAATTTATTTACGAATCACCCAAGGTTGACTTACCGCTAACGCAATTTGCATACATGTTTGGGAAATCTTGACCGAATTTTGCCCTTCTCCTTTCTTAACTGATATTCTTACATTCACCCTGGTTTGTAAGAAGACGGAAGACGATAATAGTCATGGTCAGTCAATTTGTATCCAATATGGCGGAAAAATAACTCGTAACACTATCAATCGGAACACCTCGGCATGGGTTAACGGAATCTGCGAGATCCTCCGATCGGGAATATTGTTTGCCCTGACTATTTTCTTCAATGGCGGATAATATGTGAAGAGTGCCTGTTTACAGTATAAATAAAACAATCTGACTCCGAGCATACTATGTGTAGAAAAAATATATCAACATATGACGAAAATGGTTCTGTACGATAAACGATTGTATAGAGTTTAGCATCAATTATTCAACAAGCATGAAGTGTTTTCGGCAATATACGTACATTCTCAAATGTTTGATTCTGGTCGTTGAACTATTTTGTGTCGGACGATTTTCAGATGAGAATAATCAGTCTTCGGTTTAAGAATCAAGCCTCAAATATCACTTTTGGTGCCCACTCGGTGAAATTATATAGAGGATATTTGTTTTTTGTTGTTTTTTTTTGAGTAGATATGGATGATATATTTCGGCGAGAAGTGATACAATTGAATTATTTTCACGTGCGCATAGCGCGAGTTAAAATGTGAAAATTGTACCACTTTAAGTTGCGATATATTCCATATCCACTTAAAACAAACAAATTTTCTTTTTATTTTATGCTAAGTATTAAAACAAAAGCAAAATTATGTATATGCACTACTTAAACTTGAAAGAAGTTCCGGCAGACCTATATCACCCACACTGTGACTGATATGAAATCTATATCATCACTCTATATTTCACTGATATAGCACAGTATTTCATTAGTAAGCATAAAATAAAACGTGATCTTACAGCGAAACCAACAAATATCCTCTATATCATTATTACTATCATTATTATTCAACTGTTATAAACTATCAAAACTTTATGTCATACTAGTTATATTTTGTGAAACGTTGTACCGTATTTTGCACACAGTGTGTAATTAACTTTAACATAGCTATCTGTCCTTAAATCTCACTTCTGTAGTAGTAACGTCCCTTGCCGTCATCCAATCAAATTCCTTCTTTCAAGCGGCGTCATTGCGTAGCTTGACGACGTCTTGTTGGCGTCTTGACGACAGCGTTTGCATCAAGCGACATTTACAAACGGCTGGAGAAAAAAGAATTAAATGATGTCTTGCGATTCTGATGATTCGAGTTCGTCTTCATATACTAGTAGTAGTGAGAGTACGGAATATGTAAGTAAATATTAAAATATAGATCTATATAAAGAAATACGAAAATGCTGAATATAATATTAAAGAATGCCAAATCTCCATACATGTAGGTCTATACTGAACATATTAAATTTTGAAGAGGTACTTAAATAATTTAGATGTCTCTAATTCAATTACAGCTCACTCTCTCTGTCTGTCTGTCTGTCTGTCTGTCTGTCTGTCTGTCTGTCTGTCTGTCTGTCTGTCTGTCTGTCTGTCTGTCTGTCTGTCTGTCTGTCTGTCTGTCTGTCTGTCTGTCTGTCTGTCTGTCTGTCTGTCTGTCTGTCTGTCTGTCTGTCTGTCTGTCTGTCTGTCTGTCTGTCTGTCTGTCTGTCTGTCTGTCTGTCTGTCTGTCTGTCTGTCTGTCTGTCTGTCTGTCTGTCTGTCTGTCTGTCTGTCTGTCTGTCTGTCTGTCTGTCTGTCTGTCTGTCTGTCTGTCTGTCTGTCTGTCTGTCTGTCTGTCTGTCTGTCTGTCTGTCTGTCTGTCTGTCTGTCTGTCTGTCTGTCTGTCTGTCTGTCTGTCTGTCTGTCTGTCTGTCTGTCTGTCTGTCTGTCTGTCTGTCTGTCTGTCTGTCTGTCTGTCTGTCTGTCTGTCTGTCTGTCTGTCTGTCTGTCTGTCTGTCTGTCTGTCTCTCTCTCTCTCTCTCTCTCTCTCTCTCTCTCTCTCTCTCTCTCTCTCTCTCTCTCTCTCTCTCTCTCTGATATCAGAAAGGCATTTGCAACTCGCAATAAGTCAATTGAGGCACGGTACTACAATTGAGGCACGGTACTAGATCCATTCAATTCTTGATATCGTTAATTCATTTGTAGCGCGGTAAAACAATAAGAGATGTATTCAATTTAATTATAGAGCTCTCTAAAGCAAGTGAATTAAACCGCGCTGCAAATGAATAAAGGATACCAAAAAATGAAAAGCACCGCGCTCTCAATCGATTTATTGCGAGGTACAAAAGCATTTTAATATCATTTTTAAATTTAAAGGGACACACCCTATAACTGATGTCGAACTAAGTAACCTCTAAATATAAATAATAAAAACTTTTGACTTATCATAACATAACCTAAAAGTTTCAGCAATATATATATATTCCCAGTCATTATCGATAAAAATCAGCGGCAGTACCGTAAACCATTCAATAATCTATGTAGGGTTGTTGTTGTATAATAAAAGGGTGGATGTGATTTAATACAGAAAGGCCCTGTATTGATTAATTGTGGTAAAATGAAGCATTTTTCGCCATAGGTTCTTCTTTCAAATTGTACTTATTTCTTATTTTGCGTTCATTATATACATAACCTATGTTTCAAGGACATAATCTGCTAGATGTAGGGAGTGCCTCTTTAAAGAGCTCACCAAATGTTTAAAGACGTCTTCAAATCTAAATGTTTATTATTTGCGGTCTTCTGATTGGTCAACGATCCGTAAATAGATATGGATATTTACGGGCAAGCCGGCATAACCCCGTTACTGTACCCCATGCTGAACGTGACCTTGTTCGCCGCGTACACTACGTCAATGTATAAGTCCGTGCTGATTTGTGACGTCGCAAAGTGAAATTGAGGTATCATAAGGGGATTTGAAAGTTTGCTTACGTTCAGCCGTTATATAAATAAAACATAAACGGAAATAAGGATTATGAAAATTGTTATTTGTTTTTTGACGTGATATATAGGGATATATAACCCGCCTTGACAAAATATTTCTCTCGCCTAACGGTTCGGGTAATATAAGTCTAGGCGGGTTATATATCCCCATATAGAATCTACCACTTCAAAAACCAAATAACATATAATAATATTATATATAATTGGTGTTCCATATGGATGTACCCCAACTTTGATTTTGCCTGATTATGTATGAAACTGAAAATACTTAATGTAGATCTTATGAACTAGTGTCGTGCAGTAGACGTAAGTCTTTATGTTAAAAGTGTCGTCTGAATGATAGCAGATGCCGATTTGAGAATTTGAGTACTTGTGGCATTATATTGACACAGTGCCTTTGGTGCAGCTACTGGAGAGTCTGGTTAAAATGGTCGATATAGTTCATACATTGGGCAATGCATATACATAGTTATCGCAGTTAAGCTGCCCGTCTGCTAGTTGTAAATTCTCCATAATAATGAAAAATGAAAAGATTCACGCACTGCGCTCGAATCCCAGCCCGAGCAAGAGGTGTGTCCTTGGGCAAAGATACGGATGCCTCACGTGCCTAAGTCCACTAAGCTGCAAATGGGTAGCAGCGATATATATCCTCTCGCAAGCGTGATGCCATCTGAAATAAGTTTTCGAGAGCTATGGGGACTTCAATAGAACTTAAATAAACTCGTATTAACGAAACAGATAAAGCCGTTCAAAGTAATACACAAGTCTGGAATTTATCGCGGCTTCACATGCCTAAATGTGTCATGAATATGGAACGCCTCAGCTGTCTTATGACTATGATTTTTAATTTGTTATGTGGAAACAACAGTTTGTTATGTCCAAACACTAGTTTGTTATGTCCAAATAACAATTTGTTATTTGCAAAAACAATATATTATGTGCATACAGCAGTTTGTTATGTGCAAACACTAGTTTGTTATGTGGAAATAACAATTTGTTATGTGGATACAACAGTTTGTTATGTTCAAACACTAGTTTGTTATGTGGAAATAACAATTTGTTAAGTGCAAAATCAATTTGTTATGTGGAAACAACAATTTGTTCTGTGGAAACACCAGTTTGTTCTGTGCAAACACTAGTTTGTTATGTGGAAATAACAATTTGTTATGTGGAAATAACAATTTGTTATGTGTAAAATTAATTTGTTATGTGGAAACAACAATTTGTTATGTGGAAACACCAGTTTGTTCTGTGCAAACACTAGTTTGTTATGTGGAAATAACAATTTGTTATGTGGAAACAACAATTTGTTATGTCCAAACAGCTTTTTGTTATGTGCATTTAACAATTTGTTATGTAGAAACAACAGTTTGTTATGTTCAAACACTAGTTTGTTATGTGCAAAATCAATTTGTTATGTGCAGACAGCAGTTTGTTCTGTGCAAACAGCAGTTCGGTTTGTGCAAACAACAGTTAGTGGCATAAGACTTAACTATGAATTTATTGGTTAAGGTTTTCAACTAGATGGTTATATTGTCATGAAACTTAGGCTCTTTCAAGACATTCAAACATAAAAAAGTTTTACTGACAGTTTTTTCAAGTTTTATTTCATGGGGGGGGATTTTCAAGAAAAACTCTTACAATAATGGTAGATTTCAAATTTCAAAGAGAAATCTAAACTTCTCCACGGGAAAATAACAACAAAATACCTTTTTTCAGTTTTCAGGGGAGATAACTCATGCAAACAATAATTAGGGGGAGGTAATCTTAAGAACTTCTGTCACTGTGGAACTTATCAATTTGGTCCTTGGATTCCATCGTTTGACATTTTTAAAGCTAACATTGTCAGGTTGTATGCATGTTTTGGTAAGACTTGATGGCTATTACAGATCGGGTACCATTAATATTAGTAATATAAATTGAAAGTGGAAGTGGTTCACCATAAACCATCATGACTAAAACTTAAATTGCTAAAATGTCTCATTGAATTGAAAAAATGAACAGTAGGTGCAGAGAACAAGCCCCAAGAAGAATCTCCCTCATATATATGTAGAAAAAGTGGGCCATAACTCAAGGCCTAAAAATAAGGGTTGAATCTGGTCACCCTACCGACCCTCTATTTGTACCCCCTACCCAAAAGTTTTTATGGCTCTGAGAAAAATACTAAAGAATTCTATTTCACTTATTCAGGTATTTCAATGTTTTGTGTGGTCAGAGACCTCTTTTTGTTGACCTCTTACTGAAATTAAACATTGACTAATAACAAAGTTTTTTTGGCCTCTCTAAATCTTATTCTTTCTCCAATGGCTTTGACCCCAAGGCTGGCGGGTTCTTCGTCATTTAGCTGTTTGGCTTCGGCCATTGTGACTTTATTGTCGCTAAAACGTTTTCTCAGGTGTCCTAACCCAACCTGGTCTAAAATTGCCTCCATTTTCTACCGGCGCGCACTTATGACAAAGTCGAGAACAGTCTATATTACGTCATCAGTGCTGACGTATCATACATTACAAATGTGACGTAGTTGGTTGGTCACATGACTGCTATCTTCCCGGTAAAAAGGACCACATAACGAACTAGCGTTAGCACATAACAAACTGGTGTGTACACAGAACAAACTGGTGTCTGCACATAACAAATTGTTATTTGGACATAACAAACTAGTGTTTATACATAACAAACTGTTGTTTCCGCATAACAAAATGCTTTTGCACATAACAAACTGTTGTTTGCACACAACAAACTGCTGTTTTCACATAACAAATTGTTAAATGCACATAACAAACTAGTGTTTCCACATAACAAACTGTTGTTTCCACATAACAAATTGTTATTTGGACATAACAAACTAGTGTTTCCACATAACAAATTGCACTTTGAACATAACAAACTAGGGTTTGGACATAACAAACTGTTGTATCCACATAACAAATTGTTATTTCCACATAACAAACTAGTGTTTGCACATAACAAACTGCTGTATGCACATAACAAATTGTTTATGCACATAACAAATTGTTATTTGGACATAACAAACTAGTATTTGGACATAACAAACTGTTGTTTCCACATAACAAATTGTACTTTGAACATAACAAACTAGTGTTTGGACATAACAAACTGTTGTTTCCACAGAACAAATTAAAAATCATAGTCATAAGGCAGCTGAGGCGTTCCATACATGAAACCTTGTCACGACTGTTCTATGATTACATGGAAATTCTTATTTGAATGGCTCCAGATTACGTTTTTTTAAGCTGATCTTGCACAAAGAGCTAGTCAGTGTCAGCTATTAGGACTACTCACCATCCGGCGTCCGTCGTACGTCATTCGTTGTCCGTTCATCATTTAATTCAAACGACATCTCCTCTGAACACTGGGCCAATGTTCATGGAGCTTGACAGAGATACGCTTTGCGTAAAAGCTCTTTCAAAGCTGATCAAAGAACTCTATTCCTTGCAGAACTATGGTTGCTATGGCAACAAGTGGGATAAAAAAATCAAAATTATTCTACTCTAAAACCACATGGCATGGTGCTTAGATATCTAGCATTTAGCATTGACAAGTGAACCTCTACGAAGACTGTTCAAATCACGACCCCCAGGTGGTCTAAATTTACCCGCCCGGGGTCACTTGATTTAGATAGGCTTATATTATAGGAAAAACATAAAAATCGTCCTTTCTAAAACCACCAGGCCTGCTTGGATAAAGCAGCATTATGTGTAGTGGACCTCTACTCATGACCACGGGAAACTGACCCCGCCCGGAGGTCCATTTGATAATACTTAGGCTTATAATAGGTAACACTTCGTCTCTTCTGAAACCACAAGATATAAAGATTGCACTTTTTGCGTGAAGCATTGTATGGATCTTAGATAGTTGGCATGTAGATTGTTCTAATCATCATGATGGTTAGAGGGTCACTTTATTTCACATAGGCTTATAGAGAACGTTTAAAAACAATCCTTTTGTTTATTAAAACCAAATGAGACCCAGATGAGGCTTGTAGCATTGTCTGTGGCTTAGATATTTGGCATGTAGCATTACGTTATGAACTTCTACGAATAATGTTAGAATCATGACATGCATGTCAAAATTGACTCTGTGGTGTGCTTGTTGACTTTGTATTATAGCCAATGGTAGCGATATAGGGTCATTCTGAAAATGCGTTAAGTGTCATTTAAAAGAGATACGTTCTTTTGTCTGCGCTTGGTTAATTGCTTATTCATCTCAAGCTCAGAATATGGTGTATTTAGAAATTTAGAATTTTAAATGATGAGTTACGAAATACGAGTTTTAGCTTTTGTAATACAAAAGCAGAGGCAAACGAGAGGGTAGAAGGCACACCTATAGCCACCCCCTCCCTCCACCCCTCCGTTGAAACTCGGACAGTACTGGCCTGTCCCAGTTTTACCGGAGGGAGGGGGGTATAGGTGTGCCTTCCACCTTCTCGTCCGTCTGTGTTATAGTCGTATCCCACTTTCACCGGAGAGGGTTTAAGCTTTACGTTTCGCTCTTCTGTCTGCCGCTTTTATTACTGTCCAACTTTTGCCGGAGGGGGCTTTAAGTTTCCGCCCTCCGGTTTGCCGCTTTAAGTGCTGTCCCACTTGCGGCGGAGGGAGCTATATGATTGCCTTCTGCTTTCCCGTCTCCTTTTGCTAGTTCGACCCGCCCGGAAAACAAACATACATTTTACAAAAGAATGCTAGGTAGGCTCGTGTATAGAAGACATTATAGTTACTCTAGTATCGAAATTTGGAACTAAATACCTGTTGATATAAGACTTTTATCAAACGTCAGTGCGTTCAAATATAGCATTTCTGCTTAAAACTGACCAATTATTTTGAAAGTGAACAAATATAGCATTTCTGCTTAAAACTGACCAATTATTTTGAAAGTGAAATCATTTTTATGTGTATCCTCTTTTCTACATTTTTAACGTAATCTGTGAACTAGAATGCATCATACGATAATTCTTACTCATATTGTGCTGTTCATACGTTGTTTTGAATTTGCTTAAAAAATGTTTTTGAAGACTTCATTGTAAATAAGATTTACCACCTATTAATGAATTGCGCTACATTTATACGTTGTCTAATTAATGAGCTAGTTTCTAGAAGTAAGATAGTGTGCAGCTTCTTATGGAGGATAGGTATATAGTACTGTGTAAACTGCCCGTTGTTAAAATAACCAGAAACGCGATTGGAACGTACGTTAAACGTCTACAACAAGAAGATCTATCTATCTATCTACTTTTACAATAGTCAAACCCCTACTCGATACATGTATACATGTAAGTCGTTAACTTGACAAACGGTGTATTCTAATAAATTTTGAAATAAATAGCACACAGGAACTGATATGCGTCTGAAATCAAGAAACGGTTTCTGTAAGCCGCCTTTACTTAAATATAGACTGATAGAGAAGATGGGCAGTTATCTGTCTTAGTTATACAGTATTTACGTCCCTTGCTTTTATAGCAATACGCTTAGCCAATCAAATTCCTTCTTATAAACCACGTCATAGTAAAGCTTGACGACGTCTTATTGGCGTCTTGACGACATTGTGTTTACATTTAGCGCAGTTTTAATAAGCTCAAGAAAAAAGTACCCACAATAATGTCTAGCGAATCTGATGAATCGAGTTCTTCAGAAAGCAATCAGAGTACGGAATATGTAAGTTAACATTTGGAAAAGAAAAGCATAATAGAAAATATGGATTTAATTAACGTCTGCAAACATTAAATTCATTGAATAATATTGATAATAATAATGATAATAATAATAGTTAATTATATTTTTATGATAAAAATGATAATAATATAATAACTAGAACTATCACTTAAGGTGATGAAAATCCCCATGACCTATCACAGTAAAATTTATGTAATATTTGATGCTTTAATTATTGGACCTGCAAAACTTGAGGCTTCTGTGAAGTATCATTAAATTCTGAACAGGAGATTAAAAGCTGACAATATTTTACTATCTCAGGCCCCTGTGGTCTTTGACCTAGTGACCCGAATAATGGACCATGCACGACAAGGCATGGTGCTTATCACTGTGTGAAGTATCATTAAATTCTGACAAGGGGTAACGACTCGGGTAATATAAGTCTTGGTGGGTAATATATCCCCATATACCACTTCAAAAACCAAATAACATATATCATTAAATTCTGACCAGGTAACATATATCATTAAATTCTGACCAGGAGTTTCGGAGATTCAGCGTCTACAAGATTTTGCTATTTCTTGGCTCCTGTGGTCTTGACCTTTGACTTAGAGACCTGAAACGTTAACCATGCATTACTAGGCTTTGTACGTACATGTATCACTTGTGTGAAGTATCATTTAATTCTGACCAGGACTTTTGGAAATTTAGCATCCACAATATTTTACTATCTCGAGCCTCTGTGACCTTGACCTTTGACAAATAAACCCGAAACATGGACCATGTACAACTTGGCATTATCCTCATGGCTTGTGTGAAGTATCATCAGATTCTGACCAGGGAGTTTTGAGATGATTCCGTCTACAGACAGACATACAGACGGACGGACACGCTGAATCCAGTGTACCCCTTTACACTTTGTGTTCGGGGGTATAATAATAATAATAATGATATTATTGTCATTATTATTATTATCATTATTATTATTATTATAAACAAAATGATAAAGAGGGTTTTTTAGGGGTAGGTGTTAGCGCACTTGAATAATCAAGTAATTCTATGCATTAATTTAAAGTGGAATAATGCACTTTTCTTCAAGTAAACATCCAGCTGAAATAGGTGTGTGTAAAAAGGGTAGAGGAAATAATAGCTTTAACCCAGTACGCCAAACTATTCCTGCTACCAGTGCGAAATAATAGATTTCCAAATATTACTTTTCCTATTTTGACCGATTAAAAAAACAACTACATGCAGGAGTGGCTTCCCTTAATTTCAAATGCCGAAATATCTACCAACAACAACAATAACACAAGGGAGATCACTGCGAAGAAAGAATCTATTATTTTATTAAAGCAATTGTTTTATTTCTAAACCACCAACTTTAAGCACTAATGCGACATTATCATTAGTTCAACACATTTAAATGCACGGTAACCGAAAATTTATTTTATAAAACTGTCGCCAACATACACAATGTGCAATAAGATGCGCATAATGTCACTTTAAATGGATTAATTTTGTTCAAATAATGACCACATAGTATTGTTTTCTTCCCAAGTTTGATACCTCTAAAAAGTTTGTTAGTTTTGAATCATACCTTTAAGTTTAAGGGGAGCGGTGGTGTAGAGGTTAAGGTGTCGGCCGCTTATCGCGGAGGTTGCGGGTTCGAGTCCCACTGGGGTCACGAACGTACCCACTTTCATATGACACCAGTTTTTCCAGGAAGCGGACTCGAGAGGGATTAAGTAAATTAGTGTAAACTAAGTTGTTACTAAAATAAGAAATATTATAAAACTACAAGAATTTAGTGCAAAAACAAGATAACATTATTGGTTATTGCTCTAAAACAAAAATGTGTGTCACTAACTTATTTTCAATTTATATGCATATATGCACACATTCGTGTCCGGACTGTAACTTTGTCATGCATTGAAGGATTTTAAAACAATATGGCACAAATGTCTAGCACATCAAGACGACGTGTCGCGTGCAAGACCCACGTCCCTAGCTCAAAGGTCAAGGTCATACTTAGAGTTTGAAGGTAATGGATTCCTCTATAAAAAATTATTTGCATATATGCACGCATTCATGTCCGGACTGTAACTTTGTCATGCATTGAAGGATTTTAAAATAATTTGGCACAAATGTCTAGCACATCAAGACGACGTGTCGCGTGCAAGACCCACATCCCTACCACAAAGGTCAAGGTCACACTTAGAGTTTATAGGTAATGGAAGCCTGTATATATGCATACATTTGTGTCCGGACTATGTATGTGGAGAAATAGAATCAACACATTACTACTTCTTTAAATGCCCTCGATACTAGAGGGCACATTCTGAACCTATTAATAATGTCAGCCCAATAGTAAATGTTTCACTATCACTTGTGTTACATGGGGATGAAAACATTCCAGACGCAATGAATGAAAGGGTGTTCTCACATTGCACACATATTTACAAAGACTCAATTCAAATAATTTTAACTACTTTGACACTAGCAACACCCCCCCCTTCCCCGGTGCGCTCTCTCTCTCTCTCTCTCTCTCTCTCTCTCTCTCTCTCCTCTCTCTTTATCAATTTCAAATTAAAAGATCTCATTAGATCAGATTGAATAGTTTTTGAAAAGCGGAAACTTTTCAGACATACACATGCCTAGTTGATATTTACCAAAACAGTTACGTCTCTTCTATATATAACGAACATTTCTTTACAGTTACCTAGGAAAAACTTGTTTTTCAGGAATCTGATTTACTGGACAGTGTTAGTTACCTGTGTGGTTTACTTCGTTCTTCTCTGCAAAGTAGCGGCGGAGTTAAAGAAATGGGTTCGTATACATGACTTATATTAAAGTTGATCACACAATTGCAACACATAAACATTCACATCGTATCAACTTAATTAAAACATTTCCATACTTCTGACTTTCAACTTCTTTATTTAAGTACTTCTACTTTAACTTCTTCCTGCCAAGTTCTTGACTTCTAACTTTCCTTATCTTAAAGTTGTTTGAAGGGGGCAGCATGTAAGTTAGACGTAATTCCAGAGCTTTCAAAGTACACTCAGTATTTGCATGCATATAGCGTACACATGCATGCTTTCTTCAAACTCTCTATTGCATTTATTCTATATATTAACTTAATCTTTCTCTTTGTGTGTGTTTCTATCTTTCTTCACTATTTTCCTTTCTTCTCACTGCTTCTATAGGGAATCTGAGTCTAACCTACGGTAACACTAATCAAGCGTTTTTAAATGGTAAGTACGCTGGTCTCCAGTGTACAAGCATGGCTTTGGCAGCCATTATTTATAACACCACTCATCCGAAGTGGACTCCAAAGAAAATAAATACAATACTGACCGAGGGTGACCGACTCCATACTTTTCTTAGGTAGGTATTGCGTGATCATACACTAAAGTTAGCAAATTATCTAAAATAATCGGTGGAAATTATATTAATTTTCATGGAAAGCTAGGTATTAGACAACTATCTAGTAGCGTTTTGTAATTATTTACAACGATCAAATTGGAATACTATTTTGTTTTAAACACATTTTTCGTCAATACTTTCGATGTAATATATACATGTATCACACAATAAAAGAACAATTATTTCAGGGATGAACTCAAATTAAGTGTAAACACAGATGGCAAAATCGGCATAGAGGACATTCCGTTCAAACAAAACCTTGACCTTAGAACAGTATTTGGCAAACAAACGGCAGTTAAACTGCGACACCGATGCCAGGACGTCTTCACAACCAAACCGGATGGGTTCGAGCATTTTTTGACGATAAAAGTAGGTTGAGTCGTAATTTTAAAATATTGTTTAAACAATAGCTGTAAAACTATTAAAACAGGCACTGTTTTCTAATATGGCATTGATTTCGTAAAGAATTATCTTTATCATAAACTGAACATAAATCTCAAAATCTACATACTTAAACAAAAACAATATCAACAAAAATAACAGCAACCTGAAAAATTGAGTTTTATTCGGATAATGCTGTTTGTCCGTTTTGTACAGACACATAATATTTAAGGCCCTTTATCTCAAGTAATTTTTCTTTAAACTGAATCTTGCTAAATATATGGATTATAGATTTTCATTATGATAAATTTCTTCAAGCTGAAGGAAGAAATGAAGATAAAACGCAAAAGTTTTAATTCAGTGTCCTCATTACACATACCAACTTTCGTGAATCTTAGCTCTTAGAGTTGCAAAACCCTGGTTGATATATATTTTACGGTATATTCTTTATACAATATTCTTTCTTGCGGTTTCAATTATTAAGAATTTAATTCCCCGAATCTTCAGAAAATGGTAATCGCGTAATGGCAAAAGCGACTCGCTATATTTAATATGTGGTTGGAAAATGAAACATGTAAGTGGAGTAGTGTATAGTTTTTTTGAACAAAGAAAATCGCCTAGGAAAGTACGGTAAAGAATGGGTTAAGCTTGTTCATTGTGAAGCTTTGAAATTGCAAAAAAGTTGATATTTCAATCTTTAATCCATGTAAACGTCAAGCTTGTAAACGTTTAATAAGTAGTGAAAAGTTCTTATTGTTCGGCCAGTATAATATACAATTATAGACTAATTTTGAGGTCAATATATAGTTTTGCGGACCTGTTAAAAGTGATATTGACCGAGGACGGACCTGTTAAAAGTGATATTGATCGAGGACGAAGTCCGAGGTCAATATCATTCTTTTACAGGTCCGCAAAACTATATATTGACCGAAACATTAGTCTAAAATTATTATATCGTATACGTGATAAAAAGTAGTGAAAAATTACACGAAAATATTACGGAAATGACGAAATCCATGCAGGCACATACTTTGCAGACCCGGCACGTGATCGCTATCGGCCAATCAGGATTAAGTATTTGTGACAGGTATACGATATAAACCGATATCGGTCAAACATGCTGGTATCTTCCGATATCGGATAATGTGGATCCATTACGTTACTATAACTCGATTTTTTTTAATTTAAAATTTACAATCACACTTCAGTTTGTTTTTAAATGGAAGTATCACTGTACAGTCACTGCCAGTCTATTTTAATCAAACATTTCATGTTAGAGCAATGTAGAACCACATTTGTAACAGATCGCATTTGTAACAGGTGTTACAAATGAGATCGCATATGTAACAGGTGTTGCAAATGAGATCGCATATGTAACAGAAACCAAGCACATATGTAACAATATTTTAGACGAATGTGATCGATGCCGATTTTTGATGTGACATCTGTTTTTATTTTAACCAAACTTGCACGGAACTTATATATATCTATGATATCTCGGTTCCTTTCGAAAACCAGCCATATCACCTTATGCGTCTTGGAATTGTGGCCCCTGAGATGGCAATAATTACTTATTTAAGCCTTGTGAACGCAATAGAGACCTTTTTTTGTTTATCTTGACTAAACTTGCACACGACTTATATATTTTCTCATGATGCTGTTCAAATAATTTTATGACGTCGATGACGACGACGCTTACTCGTGATGGTGCTTATTGCAGTCATTGAATAAGTTTGCGATGAAAACCAACTGATTGAACATTTGCAGTATAAAACTCAACATGATACATATGTGCTTCTCATGTCAACCCCCATTTTCGACAAACACATTCGTAACACATTTTACCTGTTACGAATGCAATCGCATACGTACGAAATATGTTACAAATGCGATCTGTTACGAATGTGGTCCTACAGAGCAATAAACTGACAGGTGGCCACCTAAATGGTTGGGATGCACTTTCTATTTTTATCAGACTGGTTTACATTTTATGTTATCAGACTGGTTTACAGCTAGCCGAAGTTAACTTATTATTTGGGATGTACTTTTAAATAACGATACTTTTCAGAAGTCGAGAAAATGTGCGTTATTTTGTTTTCAAACATTTTCACTCCAAACGATTTTGTGAAGAAAGCGGCAGGAATAGTTGTATATTGTAAGAATGACTTAAATGGAACATAGCGTAGAACATATTATAATATTGCTACGTTAACTTTGTTTTAATTAACGCTGACCGAAAACAGAGATCGTATATACAATCTAAAAGCTCCTGATGAGAAAAAACATAGAAAGAGCTTAAAGATTATAGAAAGCTTTTTCATGAGTATGTTTTTGTTTCTTGATACACTGAAACTAAATTGTAAATGCACAAACGTAGTACAGTTTTTTCTTGTTTTGTTTTATGACGAAGACATTCTCTTTCGCTACAGGATTACCTAGAAAAATGGAAGCCCATATATACTAATAGATGCGGCTTCCTGATCACACTTCGAGGGGCTTCGTATGCTATCATTTTAAAGAAAAAAGGGACAGTGGCGTTATTCGACTCCCACGGTCACCTAGAAAGGAATGGGTTCATAATAAAAGAGAGAGCGGGTGTACTGAAATTGCCATCGATACAGGTCCTGGATGAATTTCTAATCAACATGTACGGGTATGAAAGGCAGGCAGTTATTGTTCCAGTACACGTGTCAATCGGGCCAAGTGTAATACTCGACCAGAAAAGCGAACGGAAAGTTAGAAACCAGAGCAAAGTAGTGTACACACCATATATCCCCGAGGAACAGGCAACTGATGAACAAACGGAGCAGAACAAGGAACATACAGAGGAGAGTTGTAACGATGATTCATCGCCATACATCGGAATGTTTGGCGGAGGCTGGTGAAAGGTAACACAGTTATCTGCTAGATATACGGAGTGCCCCTTTAAAACGATCAAATATGGAATTTTAATGATTAGAACTTTTTGTTGTACAGTAGTATGAAAACTCGTTATGTAAACGTTTTTATACAGTTTCTGTAAATTATGACAACATACGGGCCGATCTATACAAACACTAAGATAAAAACTTATAAACGCTTTAAAATGCTTAAAATGTACAATGCTTTTTATATTACTACAGAAGGAGCAGATGTGTGATGTTGGGCGGGACAATGCACATGCGCATGCGCATGCGCACAAAGAATATACGTCCATGTAGTGCTTGTCCGAAACGAAGTGATTTGTTTTTCTCAAATTTTGTTTTAATATAATTTTCTAGACAATTTATAACGTGTTTAGCATGAGAAAAGTTAATGCTGATGAGCCGTTGGCTTCAAGATGAATATGATTCTTTGTGGAGAAGGCGATGTCTCGCAAAACAAGATATTATATGAGTACACGCACATTTTATTGGTGCGTCATGTTTCACTAGATATACAGCTAGTCATATACGGAATTTTGTTGGACTGTCAAATGCAGGAAGGCTATTGGTTACTAGTTACTAGAATATTCCATATGGTGTGAAATAAATGAAGTTATTGTCAAAAGCATGCCCTATGTCTTTCCCAAGGTGTAGCGTTCAGTTTTGGTGGTAATTTTGCACGTGCATTTAGTGTGTTACATGTATGAGCTAGTGATTTGAGGTTCAATAGTTTTAAATTTGCCGAACATATAAATTGTTACATTTTCAAATGGTACATCTTCGAAACATATTTTAAACATTTACAATCGTTTACGATGATAAAGTCATATTTATACAAATATATTTTTTTTTCAGATTTCACTTTGCCGAAAAAAAAGCTGTAGGTACCGGAATTGAAATATATCACGGACTTTACTATATGGAGTGGTCTAGAATCCACATTAATTATATACTTTACATTTCTATGAATTGCGCTTGCTTTAACTGATTATGTATTGTTTTTCAGCGCAATTTTATCCGACTTGCGTTATTCTTTAAATTTTATAATTTAAGACAGAAAGAACTAAAGACATTTAGACATGTTTTCGTTTAATGCGTGCAACATAATTTATACATTAAAAAAATTCGGTCACAAAAATGGGGTAACTGTCAGGTAGGTGATTGAAGCAACCGCTGATCTAGAGCCATGGAGCTTCCTACCTCCCCCTCCCACATCGGAGTAGGGTTGGGTAGCCCGCTCGCAGCACACCTGACTTTGGCTAAGTGTCTAATTATACAGTGTTATAACTGACTCATCGTCAAATCTCATTTTCATACATTCTGAAGTTACATTATTTAAAAGTAAAATTGAAGTGGGAATATTCAAGTACAGTTTTGAAAATAAACGGTTTACTGGGACGGCTCAAAGACGCCCCTACGGACTAACTATACTTTGTGTTATTTTTTTATTAGTGAAAGTGTTTGATGAAACATGGTAAATGAATTATGCTCGTTTGAGAGAACCGAAGTAGACTGTAGAGCATAATCGTACAAAATGTATGGTTATTATCCGAGTATGTGCCTTATAATATATACAAAATGTTTGTCATGTGAAAACCATGAAAATGTCTTGTTTGTCAACACGTATTTTACCATTTTACCCGTTTTGCATCAGTCCTACATGATACCGATGTCTGTTGTCGCAGAGGGCATTTATCTTTAAGATGATATGCAGGACAGTATCAGATTCACACGTTATGCTCCTGCTGCTGTCAGCTACTGTTACCCTCAATTTAATGTGACTGCTACTGCCAGCTTCTGCTAATGTACACCTTTTGCATGTCTGTCCCTCCGGCTGTATGGCTGGCTGGCTTAAATGATAAATTGATAGGCGAAAACACGAACCTTGTATTTACGAAAGCTAGATTAATTCATAAAAGCTTGTACAGGATGATGTTAACTAAGGTGTACCGTTAAGGCCATCGCTGCATAAAGTAAACTCGAAACGAAAGCACGAAACACTGATGGTGAACACTCTAAACTGCGACGTTCAAAACTCCAAACAACGAAACCGCGATGTTGAAAACTCGATATTATTTCGTACTTTCATCATCGTAATTTCGATTTTTCATCGTCGTAGTTTCGTTGTTTCATATTTGTTCGTTATTTAAATTTTTTACATCGTGGTTTCACGTTTCAAGATATTTCGTAGTTTCAATTTTACTTTATATGGCGATATCTGTTTTACCCCCTTCATTGGTAACAAGTGAGTGTTCAGTAAATGTTCTTCTTTCCAGTGGAGAAATTGAATCTTACGCCAACGCCACATGAAGTTAGAACCAACCCACGAACCGCCCCTGCAAATCTTTTATCACAATGTAAACTCATGTACACACAAAAGAACATGGAATCAATGTTAAATCACGATCTGAACCAAATAAGATCATTTTCTAAAATTATTCCAAGCCCATTATCGAGCATTATTGCTTGGCCTCTTATGGCCCGCCCCTGCAAATCTACATGTACTTCTAGGATCCACAATGTAAACGCATGTAAATTCATACAAAATTACAATGCACCGATGTTTAATCACAATCTTTCAGGCGTTGCGGACCAGACCCATCGTATGTAAGTCATGGAACTTGCTGGTATGTGATTTGTAATCTTTTAAAGCGGTAAACATTTGTCATGTTTCAAGTAAGTGGGAGAATAGGATGAGATAGGGTGGTGTTCATACAGTTTGGTGCCTGATTTACCAAGAAAGGCCTTTGCCAGGACAAGTTTAGTTGGATTTCGCGTTGGTGTGTCAAACATAACACTTAGAAATAAAAAAAAACAAACTGTTTGCAGGTTTCATCTTTCATGTTAAACGTTTCTTCTAATTCGCTATCCGTTGTGTCCAAAATGCGGAGCGTAATGCACAAGATACATCACTAATTTTACTATACGTGTCTAGGCTTCTGTTGACTTATATACAGTCAACTACTGTTCATTTAGGATAATTTGACAGTGACTCATCAGAAGTGTCCATTTTCATTGCACAAATTCATTGGATAATGTAAGCAACTTGCACACATTGTCTGTCTTTTGCTCCAATGGTTGAAAACTTTTGTGTACACATTATCTATTATGTCACTGTTAAATTATCATAAATGAACTGTAGTTTATAATTTTGAGAGGACGACAATAAATATCGTTAAGAAATTTAGTAACGACAGTATAAAAACCACTCGATACAATGTCCCACTTCATCGAACTTGTTTTAAGGATACACCTTAAATGACCCTGCCCGGATATTGAACCCGGTAAGTTGTTTACATGTATGAAACATTACAGATCGGAGATATTCTGTACTTAGTAAATAAATCCTACATTTTGATGACCTTCTTTTTTCTTTATTTCTAGTTTTTAATCTTCTTAGCCTATTGAATTTATTTTTTGAATACGAGTGTACTGAAAATGTACCGGTTGTGGTGGTTTTGATAAAGGCACATATTCAGTCTAAGTGTTTGGCTGTTAAAATATTTTTCTTGAACTCAATAGGTAGATTTCATCTAACGTAGTTTATGAACAAACCAAGATTGACAGTCAAGAGAAAGATTACCCTTTTTTGTCTTTTTATTTTCAATGTAAAAATATAAAAACGTACAGATATAAGTTAAGCTACAATTTCAACACATGCTACACGTATAATAAGCAGAATATTGGATAAAAGTATTTTTTACGAGAGTTATCTTTCTTGAAATACAGCAGCACAGTTTTTCAGTCTGCAAATGTTTAGTGTGTTCAGTGCCGATAATTATTTTTTGTTTTTAAACTATACGAGATTTAAAGTTGAAATTGTCAAATTTCTGATAATTACAAAGTATAATATTCATCTTGCAGACTTATACGTAGAATAGTTTAGGCAAGAAAATCTGTGCCAAAGCTAAAATTCCAAATATTGATGAATTCATTCCGTAAACATTTTGCCATCTAGTATACTAAGACTTGTGCTAGCATGGGGGTATAAAATAACGTCTATACAAAATAAACATCAGTACCACACCGTGAATACACAGTAACAGAAGCATATTCTCTTGTCAGCTTCCTGAAAAAAAGAGATATGCATTGTCTCGTACTGTGATACGAAGAAAAATAACACATTTGGAGATTCACCACGGTGTTCAGGAGATTCATAACATATAAAATCAATAGATTCGTACGCCAAGAGATAACAGGTATAGTGTCATGTAATCCATAATGCGTGATGTAAAAGCGCATTTTGCAATTAACTGTTGCTTGAGATTCTTACACATGATGAAATCTCTTTAATTCCACTCACTTCAGCATATGATTCGCTGACGTGGTGAAACGTAAACTAGCCTCTCTATCAAACAAACATTTGTGACATATGGCGGCGCCGATTGTGCTTAATCCCCACATTATTGCATATAATTTAAGACTTTCAAAGGTACCTTAGATTCTTTTTGGAAGAAAGTAGATCTCCTTGGTATCTGCAACAACTCGATCAGTGGCAGAGTATTCAGCTTTTTTTACCAAATTTGCTGTCCTTAAACATACCACTGTTATGAATAGTCCGTGAAAATTTTTTAAATGAGAATACATGAGATATATTTAGCGAGTGTAAATTCGAAAGCAAATAGCGCATACCTATAATCAACAGTTACTATTATAACCTCTTTTAAACACGTCACATCACTTCACAGAGATCTTCCAAGGTTTTGAATCCATATGCTTGCGGTGCTCTGGTACTAGACATATCTTTTCCTGTCAACTTGGATCCAACTATGTACTCTTTACCTATTTTTTCTTGTCCCCATGCAATCACCGTGTCCATTGTTGGCGTTTTAACCCCTATGCATTCCGCTATTCCTTTGATGACCACCAAGCCAAATGGTATGTCCTCTGATATATATCTATATTTAAAATCTGGAACTAACCCGCCATCAACCTTTTTCATTGGATGAACTAGACCGTCGTACGCAGAATTTGTATGCATGCAAGCTTTGAGTGAGCTATTATCTGTTATTTGATCTTTGTAGTAAAGTTTGTACCATTCGTAGATGTGGATAACCTCGGACATATCCAGTTCCTGCTTTTGTTTGTGGATTTCTTTGGCAATTTCTAGTACCTCGTCGCTAACCTCTGTCAAAAAACGCTCTTGATCTTCATCAACACCCTGGTAAAACAACGGCGCCTCAGCTAAGGGTTTTCCGTCCCAGTTTCTCCATTTTCCATACAATATGGGCGGGTGAACGATTGACTTTGCCATCAAATTTACAGCTAAGTAATTCTGAGTGGGTTTCAGCACAGGTTTAAGCCCTAGAATAGTTTGTGCATAATCTAGGGGCGGTACCTTGTACTGTTTTTTACCAGTAATCAAAGAAACTCCAAGTACGTCTTTAAAGCCGAGAATTTGTACTTTCTTTCCGAATTCTAAGATTCGACATGCCCATGGTAAAGATTCCATGCTTATTATGGCGCAGCCGGAAAGGCATTTTAGAGCTTGAAACTCGAACCCGGCTTGTCCTGGCATACCAACTACTATCGTGTTTGGTTTCACATATTTTGATATTGCATCGAAATACTGCTGATGGGCAAACGCAGGAACCACAAAAAAGATGGCGTCAACCCCTTCCATAGCTTTTTCTGGATCATTGGAAATAAGCCGCGGTTTTCCGTAAAGCTCTTTTTCACTACCATCGCTGTATTTTGCATCTACAATGATACTTTTGCCTCCTAGAGCTTCGGACCATCGCTTTGCTTCGTCTGAATATAGTGTCATGACATTGACTTCAACGTTTTTGAGTGTTGCTGCAGTCGCAGCAAGGGTATGGGCACCATTCCCTCCTCCACAGACAAGTAAACGCGTAGGCTCATCCATTTTTCTGAAAAGACAGTAAATCTAAGCCTGTAGTTTTGTATGAAAATGATTTAACGATATTCCTGTTCAGCTGAAAAAAGATATCAGATATTAAAGAGATATATGCTACTGAATATTTACCATGCGGAATCATCACATGCACTGGTTGAAAACGTAGAATTACTTCCTGCCAGCAGGGTTTGGGACAAGCCGTCGAGATTTCCGGGAAATCATACTTAGCCTTGTTTAAATTTACTTCAGGGTCAAAACCTTGTTCCAGCCCTCAACTTAATGTAGTTTTAAATTTATGTTAAAGCTCATGAACTATTTATTGTCAACATATTTTCATTCAACATAACCTTGCGACGAAGTGTGATTGAGGGGATACTTTACGGCAGTTATTTGAACAAAGGGCCCCGAACATAGGCTTTGTAAACATTGTTAAAAGTGAGCAGATAAGCTGAGCAATATTTGCGCTAAAATACATGAGTACATGCTTTGAATTATATACCCATAGGTCCATATGATACGTGTTGATAAATGCTAACGTAGCCACTAAGGATTTGGATTTCATAAAATGTGTTCAAGGACTAGACTAGTGTAGAATTGTATTTGCCATCGTTCTTCCGGGATACCTAAACTGAAAACAATGCGAAGCCCACATAACTAACGTGACGTACGGTTTTAAAGAATGTCATTTGAACTAACGACTCTTGCACACAATGATATGCATGAGGAAACAGTATGACAAATGCACATATTCTTTAATGGTTTACAACATTTACCTAGTGACACATTTAATTAAAATGTACCGTGTTATTCATGTCGTGTGCAAAATATTACTACAATTCATCATGTACTTAAAAGGCTTGTATAACGAAACAAAATAAAGCGACTGAAACATGAGTTGCGTTAGACACTGTAATCAAAGATCTCAAGAGAAGCCCGTATCATAAATCAGCGTGAGTTTGACCTGTTATAATGCTAGTACAATTATTTCTATAGATTTTACAATTTGCAATCATGAATATCTAAATTACATACATGAATATAGATTTGCTTATGCGTCAACATAGGTAATTGTACGTTATTTGCCAAATATGCTAATTTTTAAACTCAAAATGTAATCTAATATCATCTGAATAGGCGTGTTTTACATAACCTTCTATACCATGTATTTAATGAATGTATCCGGCCCAGATTTATCCCAAGCAATATACGAGAAAAACATTAACATATCGATTAAGGTACACTAGTTTAATAAAACACAAGGGACACGTAGTCCACATTTACAGACCTTAAGATTGTATAAAGTGTACATCCGTTTGTTTAAATCACCTAGAGGAGAATTTAAGCATCCAAATCAAAAGAAGAAGAGAACACTTACAGTTTATGTCACTTAAATGAATAGAATTCACACACACTTCAGCCTATACAATTCATAAAAATGATTCACAATATGATATAGCCACACACTACACGTCACTGAAGTAAAAATACTCCGCGTTGTGGTAAATCGGCTCAATGAACTTTACTAAAATGCGCTCCCGGATTTTAATGTTTCCCTGTTTCGTGAAATTTCGTGATGGAAGCAACGGCGTAACACTTAAGTTGTCACTTGTTAAAATATAAGACTGATCATTGCTTTATCTGACTATTTCACGAGAAAACCACATACCTCGTATATACTAAGTATAGATTTAACACATTTTTTGTGGCGTGGTTTCGTCTTTTCGTTCGTGAGAAAAACAATTATCAATAAACAATAACTATATTTGTATCAAGTGAACTTATGGAATTAATTGAACATGTGATAAAGAATGTATAATTCTACTTCATTAAATATTAATTTTCTTCACCATGCCTATCCCCCACCATTTCACGAGAAAACCACATACATGTACTTCACCATGCATATCCTCCGCTACTTCTTTGCAAGTTTACTGCATTTGGACAGATCTTAAAGTGCTAGTTTGATTTAAATTGTTCTATGTCTATTAATTATCAATTTTCAATTAATACTAAATACTCTGAAGACATGAGAGAAAATGGGCCACCAAGTTTAATTTCCTGTTGCTGCACTATATCTGGGTCCACTGAGTTTGAGTTTTGCACAAGAACACAGCCGACAGGGGATCTAACCCAGACTATCAGGGGTGTGCAGCAAACACCGTAACCTGTAGATCATTTAAGAACACTGAGTAGTCTTGCAGAAAAGACTGGGTTCTTTTCATACAGAAACTAGTAGAAAATACATTAGGCACTCTTAACCAAGACACCGGGAATAAATAAACTCATTGCCCCAAAATCAGACACCTATCAATACATAGTTGAAGTAAGAGAGTGGATATGTTTCAAAAAATAAACAAAGTAGTAACGACAAAAACTTGTTGACTTCATGCCAGCTACTTATATACTCCTTTAAGCAAAGCATTCTAATGGGTACTAAAATAAGAAGGTTATAAGAGAATAATTTTTGTATTTAACGAGATAACAATCAGTTCCAGATATATCATTTCACGTTTAGCTTTGCATTTTTCGGCATGTTTTGTTAACACACTAAGAAAAACGAGGATTAAGTTTGTCTTCCAGATGCAAATATCACGATAAGGACTTAACTACAAATTGGGAGAAAATGTATAAACGACCGGTTAGCACAGCTAGGAGAGCATGCGTCTGAAAAGGTTTCTGGGTTCTCGTCCCGGTCATGGTGCACATTTGTCTTACGCTGGGATTTGGGGCCTTCTTATCGCATAAAGATAACACTTGGCAGGAATTTGTCCTATATAATCTAGCTACCCATCTCTTTCATATACTCAAAATATCGCACCGGCCTTCTTTTTTAAAGATGGTTCTTGTTAAATTTTATGCATAATTAATCAATTCTTTTTTAGAAAACGTTGAATACTAGTAGCGAGTGAATACTAGTAGCAAGTGAATACTAGTATATTCTGCTGCACTTGTGAAGAAATGTGCTAGTACTTCATGTCTAACGAAGTATATGTAATGTAAAACGACAAATTAAATAAAGAACTTTAAGAAACAAATGTTGGGGTTTTTTTCGTGTGCATGAATATGTTATTTCATACAAATAGTTTTCCCATGCTTTCGGTTGTATCTTAAGACGGTACTGTAAATTGGGTTATTTGCGGGGTTGCCGTTTCGAGCAGACAGATTTATTCGCAATTGTACGAATGGAGAATACTGTATAAGTAAATATATTTGAAATGATTCTTAAGCGAGGATTGCGCGGAGAGGACTAGGGACGACTCAACATACACTGAACAGTTCTATAATGATTAGTACCGAGCAGACAATCTACTTTATTCCCTTTTCAACAAAGCTCTCAAACGTTTTTGTGCACTGGGATATTTACCTATTTGTTCGAAATATGATGCTTAAGAGACTCATTTGGACAGTCAATAAATAATGTGTTAAAATTGTCCGCCCATAATATAAACAATACTTTAACCTCGAGACAGATAGTACTGTCACGTTTGGATTAAAACATTGACCGTCCGCAGTGCTCAATTTTGGACCGCCGTACAATTGGACATACAAAGCAGACCTTACTATCAATATGATGATTTCTTATTACAAAGTAGCAGTATTATATATAGTAGAATTAAACTTTAAACGCTTTGAAAAGTTGCCTAAAACTGGTTCTCCAACTTTCAGTGTATCATGTCATTTGTAATAATGATTACTGGTCAGTGAGCACTTTTTAGAGTATGGGACTCGATAGGGAGTTGGGCCTATTCATTCATGTACTGTTCTTTTTTATATTTGAAATAGTTTATATAATCATATTCACTGAACGCTGCTAAAGGAGCAATGTTGAACCGTATATGTCCCGGAACGTATATATCACACGAGAAATAATTCGACCGCATATGTCACACGTGTGATATATTCGGTCGAAAATAGTCTTCGCGTGAAAGTATATGGCACATAATATGTGATGTATACGTTTGACTTCGAATTTTATAGGAACACGAAAACGAATATCTCACAGCAGAAAAAGGCAAAAAAAACGAAATTTTCAACGAATACGTCACATTTTGATCAATTTAAAAAAACATATTTAAAACAATTAAATATGGTTGATTAGTTTGCCGCATAATTCTGCATAACACAACCAAGTCGATCCGATCGGTCCCAACACATTGTACGGGAACTAGACATTCCCATTCGCAGGTGTGGTCTGTATTATGTCTTTAATTTGTATAAATAATGTTTGGTCAAATTTTCGATCGGGTGTTCTTGAAAGTTATCGACTGCGTTCGTGTGGCCCTTGAGTGGTGATAATTAACAGGAAATTATCTCAGAACAGCATTGATTATAAAACATCACTATACATTTTTTCTGTATAACACAAACATTTATCACAGATTAAACACATATCAAACTTGATATATTTCATGGCCGGTGAAACAATGTAAAGTACCGTAAGATGGTAAGACCCTCGATCATTTTTGTCGAGCCCACTTGCGGTGAGCTGGACATAGTCGCCGCTTTTGGCAGTCGGTGTTGTGCATCCGTGCGTCTGTGAGCCCGTGTGTCCGTCCAGACTGATTTTATCCGGACCATAACTTTGACATGCAAGGAGCAATCGTGTTTATATTTGGCATAAATGTTAACCTCAATGAGAAGGAGTGTCATTTGTCGAATTAAGAAGACTTTGTCCGGAGCATTTCTTCTATATACTTGAAGGGATATTGATGTTACAAAGCATAAATGTTTACCTTAATGAGACGAAGAGTCATACAGATGAACAAATCCCTATGTCTACGGTCAAGGTCACAGTTTGAGGTTAAAGGTCAAATTGAAGAATGAGATTTTGTACTGAAGGATGTACTGAAGGATTTTCATACCATTGTAAGACAGGGTGTATTGTGCAAGAACCAGGTCCCTATGTCTAAGGTCAAGGTCACACTCAGAGGTTAAAGGTCAAACACAGGATTGAAAATGTGAATAAACAATAGTATCTTTTTATTTCTCTGCAGCTACAATACCTTTGTGTAACATTTAGTTTTTTTCGATTCAAACCACCTAAAATCAGTCATAATTCCTGGGGGTCACATTCTTCAAAAAATAAGACCGGGGTTATTATTATATGGGGTTCCTAAACATTGTTACAACGGCTCCGGCAAACGGCCCAGGGACGGGTGCCTTGCCACCCACTTCCTACAAAAAGTATAATTAGTAGTTTTTACACTATAGTATCACAAATAAGTTTCGGTGTAAACTGTCAAAATGACCAGAATGAATATATCAAACGTGTGAAAGATTCGACCGAATATATCACGCGTGTGAAAATTCGACTGGGCCGAATATATCACACGTTTGGAAAAGACATATACGTTCGGTGTAAACTGTCAAAAATGACCAAACGAATATGTCACATTAAACACGTGTTATATTTACGGTCGAATATATCACACACGTGTGATATATACGTTCCGGGACATATACGGCTCAACAGAGCAATACTTAACGAAAAACACTCAGTGTAAGTAGTACTCGCTGAACAATGCTGAACACTGCTCACTGTGAGTAGCACACTCTGACTAAAGTGTTCGATCTTGTGAAAATGTGTAGCGTTTTTGGAGGATCTGATTTTAATCAGATTGTGAGTAGCACTAAAGCACACTACAAAACAATATGCACGGTACTCACTGCGAGTTGTGCTCACTAAATAATCCTCACAGTGAGTAGTACTCACTAAAAGTGCTCACTGTGAATAGTGCTCACTGACCAGTAGTCACTGTGAGTTGTGTTTACTGAACAGTACTAATTGTGAGTAGTGCTCACTGCGAGTTGTGCTCACTGAATAATCCTCACAGTGAGTAGTACTCACTAAAAGTGCTCACTGTGAATAGTGCTCACTGACCAGTAGTCACTGTGAGTTGTGTTTACTGAACAGTACTAATTGTGAGTGCTCACTGCGAGTTGTGCTCACTGAATAATCCTCACAGTGAGTAGTACTCACTAAAAGTGCTCACTGTGAATAGTGCTCACTGACAAATAGTCTCTGTGAGTTGTGTTTACTGAACAGTACCACATAGAAAACTGGAAACAATTGCTAATTTCAATAACTTACCTATGACGTAGTCATATTTGAAAATGTGTTTAATTACTTAACATTATCAATCAATACATGTTCTATGCCGGAGGAAGAATTGCAAGTGCATATATATTTATCGATTTACCTGCATTATTTTCTCAATTTCCTGCAAATCCGTGTTTGATTTTATCATAACCATAATTGCTTAGCGCATTTACACCACTTTCCGTTAGTTCTAAGGTAGAATCAACCGTAAATACCTAACATTTTACCTTTAGTGTCTGGAAATCAATGAGTGTATCTCACCGAAAGAAATGAACATAAAAGATGCGAGGCACTTACAACCACATTTTCATCTCGGAACTGATTATATAACCTGGCAACAGCTGATTATTATAAACTTACGATTATTATGTATGTCTGATTCCTCTAATAATAGCTACACTGCAGTCTCTATAAATTGAATTTAACTCTGCAGCAGCGCTGCAGATATAATACGCTATAAATCAAGCAGCGCTTGTACTTAAATGTATCACAAGCTGTTTTTCTCTATAATGAAATATTGTCTAAATATTGTGCACTTCTGCATATCATATCTACATATACTGCTCAGCTGAACACATTAAAACTGTAAATGACAAGAAACTCTGTTTACATACCTTATTCGCTATACCGTCGGTGCTTTCAGAAAATTCACATACTATGTTACAAATTTTGTACATGTATCATGACCACTCAGCTCTCCTGTCAAATCAATATCATAACCTTGGAGAAACCACCGATACCGTGAATGGATATCTGGAACTCAGTGAACATTGATTGTTCTACATACAATCATTTCGGTTGATGAAATTCTTTTCAGTCGCGTTTGTTGTAATATTTAATGAAACAACCAGTGATAGCTCCGGCATGTGAGTAGCACACACTTGAAAATGATTCGGTAATGCTGTAAGCTATCTTCTGCTTACGGAGCTATCCAGGCACGGCACATAAACTCTTACGCCATCAGTACTTTCTTAAGGACGATTCCGGAGATGACCGAGTTAGCACGACTGAACAACCTCTCAAAACAACCGTTCAAGCGAATGGACAGGGCGTAACATTATCGTATACAAGCTTATACAACGAATAAACATGTAATTTGTTCTTTTTTTATTCAAAGGAAACAAGGACAATGTTGGAAACGATGAACGCTCCCCGAACTAACGCCTTCATTACAAAGACACTAATTTTGTTTTAAAGGGAGATGATTAAAAAATAGTACAAGTAAAAGCTATGGCTTCCTTTATAATTTATGTACTCCGGCCACCTCTGTGTGGAATATAAAGGTAGACTAATGAACGCTTTTCAACTTATGCTCCGAACATGTCTAATTTAAGAAAACAAATGGGAAGATAATTAAATATCAATTGAATATCATGGCGTTATGACGAGCAAGCATTATTTGAAATGACAAAAAGAGATTTTAAAAAACCTGTTTTTTAAAAGTAAAGAAACTAATAAAAGAGCAATAAACTGCAACCAGCTTTGCAAGTGTATATTTCTGTTGCGAACATCAAACTGCGATCGATGGACTTAAACACTACAAGCATTTAATAATGCATTGTCATTACTTAATTAAACACACTTCACAATGACGCTTAATGAATCCATTAAACATCAAAATGTCATGTTAGATTGATGATCTTATATCCGGTTTGTAATTTTCTCAGGAACAAGGACGTCATAATCTTTTGAAATCATCGATGTTATGATTTAAACAGTAACTTAATTGATTAATCATAGACGGCATGAAGTACTTTGAATTACAGTTTCAACAAAAAGTAGACAGCTTTGTTTTCATAGCTTGTATCATATTGATCACGAGAGTATCTTTCGTAAGTCGTATTTATATATCTATTTTATTTTATTTATTTATTTATGAATTGATAATTTGATTCTCATCTTCATATGTTTGTAAAACAATGCACATATTTTAAAACCAAATTTGAAACATATTAGCCACTCAAAAAGAGTTATAAGAGACTGTTTTCACAGCTTACATTCCTAAAACATTAATTTACATATACAATTTGTATGACTCCACATTTCTTAACAATAGGTACTGCACACATACAGTTATATACAAGCATGGATTGAACGAAATGAATCATGTTTTATACAGTACATGTAGTTATCGCCTTTTTTCTAGACTAAGGTAGCAGATTTTGGCACTTTACTTTACTATACACTCATCTGATAGAATAATGATCAATTTTACATCACAAGTTTTACTATCAAAGTCTTCAAATATTTCAATAGCTTTGGATAACAAGAATGTAAGAATCATTGTTCTGTCGGTCCGTGTAACATCTTAATTTCTGAAATTCGATTTTAACTAGTAACGAGGAAAAAAGTAAGACATCTACTGTTAAGATCAACACTCGGCCGCCATCTTGGAAATTCCCAAATTATGTTAAGGTTTGAATCCTATAAATACGGACTATACAGTTTTCTACTTAAAATCGCTTAAGTACAGCTACCTTTTGTCATGATTTTAAGTCTTTCTAATCTTGCAAGGCTATCCTTATTTTGAAGACCTATCTATATACAAACAAAAAATAGCGAAAAAAAAGCGAAAACACGGGAAATCGCACAATATTTTGATAGGGACTACGTTTGAGTGGACCGCAGAGAAACACCGCCTATTTGCAGGTTTAATCACTAACCCTAACTGTCTCGGTAACACCACAGTGGTGAAGGACTGAAAATTACAAATAGCTGAAGCGATTTTATATTTTTATGTAGCACACACCTTTACAACTCTCATGATACCTTTAAAATAAAATTTGAGCTAAAATAGGAGAAACTTACCTGACTACAGTTTTCAGTCAGTATATGTCAGAGTTTGACCAATGTTCCCCGTGTTAGCGGTGTAGACAAGTTGCTTCTATATACATGTGCTCCTAGTGGCGGTATCCAATTACGTAACCGGCCTGCGCGCAACCCAAACACTACTAACCAGTAACACCAGAGACGGTCCCAGCACTAGGCGAAACTTATCCCCTGCCTTGCTACCCAGTACAAGGGTAGGGGTGCCATCCCTTGTTTCCGAGAACACACAAAGCAGCAACCAATTTTGGATGCTAGACTGTACTAAATCGTGCCATGCCCTGACAAAAAGTTAATTTAGGGTCCAAAAGTAGGTCACCAACGCGGTCAATTTGACCTAGGTGTGAGTGACTAAGCCCTAAAAGGGGCTGACTCAGATAAACGTGGAAGTTCTGAAAACGGCCCTTGTGCTACACGCAACCCGACAGTCATCACCGGCACGCGGGGACCCTCCAGGCAGCTCAGATCGTTCTTCATCCGAGGTGCAGACATCCATCTGGGACTACCTCCTCGTCGTAAGCCAAGGCCCCGACAGTTACAAGACCGAAGTCAAGTACCTGTCGAGACCCTGTTCTGCGACGCGCACGCCACGAGGGACGGAGAAGAGCAGATAAAGACGGTATGAAACATCTATCAAAACGATGCACAGTTCTGATATAAAGTATGACATGTATTGCCATAGCAACAGATAAAATTATGTGTTCGTGTACATGTATATAAGTCGTTACAGTCACGTTTTAAACGAGAATCAAAAAACATTACTTTACTAAGGGAGACAATCTAATTTTTCCTGCATGTTTGACTTCAATGTTCAAGCAAGGGGGGCTATTTGATTAAATTCTTTATGAATTTTGGCAACGAACAAATTGTACAGCCGTTTTTGAGCACTCTATTACACCAGCATGTTCTTTATTTTGTTAAAGTCATGTCTTTATTTCAACGTTAAGTGTTTTCTCTTTACTTGTAGAAGCTAGACTTTTATACCAGTTAACCGTAGATGACACCCCGAAGTAAAAAACTTAATCCACAATTCTCCAAGGATGAAATAGAGATTGTGTCAACTTCTACAATGACACCATCGTTTGCAAACAAGTGTATTAATTGACCAGCCATTTGAAAATTAGTGCTCTGTTTCAATCATTTATATATTCCACTATTGAAAACATATTCACACTAAAATTATTACAAAATAGTACGTTATTCAGTCTATGAAAAAGAAATCGTTGTTTTTTCCCTACTAATGTGATCTGAAAATGGTAAATTCCTGTATCTTAAAAAATAGGTCATTTTAAATGTTTGCATGTTAGTCTGAACAAAATCATTTTTTTCTACGTCTTGTTATTTAAAATTTGTAAAGTGGACATATATTTCTCTCCTATTACTTTGTTGTAAAAGCGTCGGTATATTTCACCGAAGAGTACACAGTAAACACGAAAATTGCAAGTGATATGTTTACACTGGAAGCCTCATAAGCCACTTGTCATTACTTGGTGTCATCACTGTACAAAGCATTTAATTATTTTAGGTTCATAAATAAACACTTATAACATGGCCAAACGTATAAAATTTCAACTAGACTAATAAACATAGTATAGTCAACTTAATTTTATCAAAACAACTACTAGAAGAGTACGGGTTCTTTGGCTTTCACTTAAACCGATTGATTTCGCAATAAATGTTGACTCAAGACATCCGTTGCATTAAGTCAAACGGCAGGCACGTCATCGCAACGTTTGAATAAATCATACGAAATTATCTGGAAAACAGTTTATCTACAAGGAATATTTAAATAAAGAGCGGTATCGGCTCCTATTTAAGGCGATTAGTCGATCGAAAGGCAACCACATTTCATCTCTCCATCGATTCTTGGTCGATGTTAATGACAAGTGCTTGCGTGACACGGCAGTTGCATTTCTTGCCCGAGCGGTCGGTTACAAGCTTTGATAATTTTTAGGTATGTAAATTGTTTCACTTTCAGCTGATTAATTGATTGCTAATTGTTAAATATATATTTTGAAAATCTAAAGACATTTTACAGACATTCTTTAATACTTTAATTTATATTTCAAATGTATATATAATTATATGTATAACTATATCTTACTTTATTTTTCTGAGACATGAAAGAAGAGTATCGTTTTCATGTAAGGAAATTGTTGAAAGCCTATTTTAAAGAAATATATTTATGTATATATTTTCGAATTTTTATCTAAACTTTACAAAGTGTATCGTAAAAATGACCAAGTCACGTGATTCTGATACTCCCGCTTTTTTCAGGTACAGTGAAATATGAGGACAACGGACAACCCTGCCTGTGTAAAAATAGAGATTTTTCCAACTATAATGACGATCCCCATTAATCAGAAAGACCCAAAAGAACCTAAAACACCAAACGGCGTGCAGGACAAGGTGAAACGACGGATGAGTTCTAAAAATCCATCTGTAAAGAGAAAATTTACGCGCAGCTCTGTGAAAACTTCAACGTCAAAACTTTCCACTGTAGATTTATTATATGTGAAATCATTTAACCGTCTACCACGACTACGGCCTCCAAACTACTCAAATAGGTCGAATCTGAAAGCAACCCAAAACTTCAAAATGGAAAAAGAATACACATATTTAGATAACTCGAAGGAAATATGTAGAGTTAGCTACCCTTGTTTTAGAGGATGTGCAACTTGTGCCTTTTCGCATTGTTTTGGACCAGTTAAAGTGTTTTTCTCTCAGTTTCAAGAACCGAAGGAATGTTACGTTCGAGAAATAAAGGATGGCCAAGGAAGAACCGTGATTCCTAGATCACGACGGCGAGAATTTCGAGGACTTGTATATGATAAACAGACCCATTCGTTGTATCCACCTCTGCCCCGGGGTCATACCAGCGCAGAGTTACAGACAAATAGCACCAGGAAAATATTCTATTAGAGCTTTCTTTGTATCATACTATGAGTTAATATAGTTTGACAGAACCTATATGAAAATTCATGAATGGCAAATACACGTGGATTCTATTCACCAGGCAAACTAAACATTTTGTGAAGTTGTTTGGGTTTGTTTTCTTTTTCTTCATATTTTCAAATATTTTCTTAATACTTTTCCATATTGCCTTTATATCTTTTATTCGAAATATACATCTGGGCGTAAGAAGGACTCTGTTTTCGATATTCATCTGTTTTGTCAAGGAGATGCCCCTAAAGTTTGACTCTGTCATTGTTTCCACAGCTGCTAGTCTTGTACACATTAGATCGCATAGAAAGAGGATAATACATCCAGTCACATTGTCAATCTTTACAAAATCTTTCTTTCGTGTCCTTTTTTAGCGTCGACAATACTTTTAAACATAGTTCTTTGTGGAAGGTCTGGTTCAGGTCGTTGCAATGGTGAAAATAGAAGCGTGACCGCATTTGGTACTACAAGGCTGTGCGTGTACTAACCTGCGTTGGTCCGCTCAACGAAAATATTGTTTCGGATATATCTAAGTGGGTAAAACTTATCATTTCAAACATCTTATTTTGACGGAAGAAAACTTCATTCACGAAAGAGGTATAATTTGATTAAAATAAGCTGTTTAATATATTTCCCCTCTTTAGTAAAGCTCGGGTCTCAAAATTTCATTTAATAGAATATTTAAGTCCAAGGATCTCTTCGAATTTACTGATGTAGTATAATTATTTACATTTACTGTAACGATAATGATAGAGTCATGTACTGTACTGTTCATTCCAAATAATGCTGACATATGCTTTTGTTTCGTATTCAATTCGTTTCTTTATGAAAAATAGTTGCCAATAAGCCTTCCTTTTTTAATATTATTGAAAATCATACTACGCTTTATTTCTAACATGTGCTTTATGATTTAAAGAAGCGAAGCTAGGCATGTTTTTTTGTACAAATTAAAGGTCATTTCTGTCGGTAAGTCATCTTTCTGGGTAAAATAACAGCTACCTTTAACTTTCGGTAAGTCGTCTTTCTGGGTAATATTACAGCTACCTATAACAGTCGGTAAGTCGTCTTTCTGGGTAAAATTACAGCTACCTATAATTGCCGGTAGGTGGTCTTTCTGGGTAAAATTACAGCTACCTATAAGTGTCGGTAAGTCGTCTTTCAGGGTAAATTTACAGCTACCTATAACTGTCGGTAAGTCGTCTTTCAGGGTAAAATTACAGCTACCTATAACTGTCGGTAAGTCGTCTTTCAGGGTAAAATTACAGCTACCTATAACTGTCGGTAAGTCGTCTTTCTGGGTAAAATTACAGCTACCTATAACTGTCGGTAAGTCGTCCTTCAGGGTAAAATTACAGCTACCTATAACAGTCGGTAAGTCGTCTTTCTGGGTAAAATTACAGCTACCTAAAACTATCGGTAAGTCGTCTTTCTGGGTAAAATAACAGCTACCTATAACTGCCGGTAAGTCGTCTTTCTGGGTAAAATTACAGCTACAATGTACCTATAACTGTCGGTAAGTCGTCTTTCTGGGTAAAATTACAGCTACCTATAACTGTCGGTAAGTCGTCTTTCAGGGTAAAATTACAGCTACCTATAACTGTGGTCCTGGGACTTTAAGGACATCTATAGTTTAATGAACTTTTCTTGGAGCAACAAGTGATACAACGGAGTTTCTTTAATAATAGACATTGATCACTTTAACTGCTAAAATCTAAATTGGAAAGTAATACTGCATGATTATAGGCGACATATCAAAAACAGTTTTCAAACGGAATGACAGTCTGATCAGCAAAACGGAAATTTGTATCATGTCGGCGGAGAATATGAAAGAAAGACCCGTACGAATCTAATCTATCCGTTTCCTGTAATATGTTGAATAAAATCAATCAGTATTCATCAATTGGTTTTTCAAGTTATATTAAATGATCAGAAGGATGTGCCAATCAATGGAAAAGCTGCAGTTGAATTAATGTACCGAAATGCGGTATCTTTCATAAAATGTTGACTGACTAGCAAGGCAGACATTGACAGAGGGCATACCAGCACATACATTTAATAACAACACGTATCGCTAAGCACACGAATTAACGATTAGACGATCGCAATTTGATTTGATTTGATTTGATGAGAATTTTATCAAGGTCCGTCCAAAAGAGCATGTATGTTAGCTAAATATCGGGATGAGACCTCGACATGTCTCCCGTCATGCCTAAAAGACAAAATTTTGAAGCCAAAATATAGGAGAAATTTACCTCACTGTAATTTCCAGTCAATATCAGCTAGCTTTCCTGGTGAGATATCCGAGAACATTCGACAGCAAGCACTCTGGTGGTAGTGATTAACTCAGGCCTCGGCCACGGCCGCATCACATACAAGGCCTACTGGTATCTCTCTGCTTAACCGTACGAACGCCCCACTACGGGTTCTTAAGGCAACGGGTGCCATTTCGTACGTTTCAGCACAGTGCCGACATCGGGTCGGTGAACCCTCATCCGCCACTGCTGAGAGACAGTCAGTACTCAGTCTGAACCAGTGGTCACAGCCGTCTAACAGTGACCGAGACGAGTTTCTCAAGAGACGAAGCATGCATGTCTCCCACATGCTGAGATCGCTGCCGAGAGTCTGGGGTGAGTACATCGACGGTAAAACTCACCCAGGCGGCCAAAAACACAACTAGGCGTAATTTGACTCCACCAATGTGAGTGGGCCTACTGACAAAAAAGGTCAGTAAGCTCACCATCCACTCCAGAGCTCCCTTTCCTGAGCGGGCCTACTAACAAAAAAAGTTAGCAAGCTCACCACTCATTCCAGGTTTCCTGCTGCTGTATCAGAGCTGTCCCACAAATGATGCGACTCTGTAGCCTAACCAATGAGAATAGGGGTATCAGCCCCTGCCATCAGGCTTCCCAGAGCACAAGCTGTCAGTCGCTCAAACGTCCTTCTCCCCAGTTCCACTGGCAAAAAGAAAAAAAGGGGGGGGGGGGGGGGGGCCCCCGGGGGGGAATTCCCCCCCGGGGGGGGGGGGGCCCTGCCCGAACGTGGCAAGAAAGGTTGCCTCCCACCAGCAAACAAACACTGTCAGGAGGGCTTCTGTTGTCTTGATAGAACCGCAAGCCGCCCTCTCTCTTGTGAGGCCCCGACAGTTACTGGCAACAAGGGGGGGGGAAAAGGTCCTTTTTTTTGTGTTGACCTAGTTTCCACGAGGGCAGAAGCAGTAGACGAAATTTTGTTTTAAGTTTGTTTTTTGGGTCCCCCCTTTTTTAAAGGGGGTAAAAATGGTTACCCCCGTGGCGATCGCAACAGTTTTATTATTGGCTATATATCAAAAAGATTATATTTTGATGCAAATAAATATCACAAACTTTAAAAAAATACAAAAGGATAAGGTATTTTGAGCAACAATATACTTTACCATTTTTAAACAAATAATTAATTGAAAAAAATCAGTTTATCAAGAAAACTTATTACCTCCCTTTAAAAGCACCCTAAAAGTCAGTGTTTAGCAAAGATGGACTTTTAAACTGTGTTAAATGCTTTCAGAAGGATACTTTTTTGTTACATATTACTTGTAAGTGTTTCACTTTACACAATTTGTCCAGTTAAAGTTTCATTGAGCTATCTGTATTACGTCAGTGCCAATAAACACATGGCCTCCCCTCCAACCCCACCCTCTCACCTGAGACAACAGCTCATTTTTCTTAATAAAAAGGCTGGTTACCTATCATTTTTAAATTAGTTAATAAAGTGATGTTTGAACAATTCTACTGCAAAAAAAATAAGAAATTCTCAATGCTTAAACATTAAGAAAAAAACTTTGAAAAATAAGTACAAATTTTACATATTCTTTTACAGAAACTAGTTTCTCTTTATGGGTTTTTTTCAGTTTGAATACATTTTAAAATTTCAATTCATGTAGTTTCATAAAATAGGATAAATTGCTTGACATTTTAAATAAAATTCAATTGTCAGTTGCCAAATTTAGAGATTTAATATAAATAAAAATGAGATAGGGGTCATTTTCCCCGCTTTCGGGGGTATACTACAAAAAGTGTCCATTACTTCTAAATAAGGCTGGTTACCTACCTTTTTAATTATATATTCTGACTAAGCAGGTATAACCCTAACGACAAACGAAATTTCATAAAATTCTCATTGCTAGAAAAAAATGATGAAACTGTACCGATCGTCTTTAAATAGCATTAACGACAAAAGTATAAACAACAACAACATAGCAAATGAAATATATTCCAAAAATGGCAATTTATGATCGCAGTTCATAACATAACATGACCACAACTTGAGAACCGACTGTGTTTGTTTAGTTATTTTGTTTCAAACATATGCAGCTTGCTTAATTTTCCATGGATCACTAACAACCTTTTCTTTCGTGTTGTTTGAGACGATACATGACGCATTGTATGATACTAAATATTTCCATATGCAAAATTTTATTGTCCAATCAGCATACGTTATGAGCTAGTTAACATACTCCTCTACATTATGAAAACGCTATTCTTTATTTATCAACAATATGCAGAAAGAGAGAAATGTTCAGAAATGACAGGTTATTTATTAAACTACATGTATAACCGGTTTTTTTTATGGAATTGTGGTTAGATGTCTCACTTCAAGTGAAATTAACCTAAAACAAAAAACAACAGTTTTTTGCCATATAAAGTCGTAGGCAGGTACAATAAAAATAGATTTATCTTTAAAACGATATAATGGACCATGCATCATCTGTCCAGCGTCAAATAGATATTTCATGAACCAATAGGAAACCAAGGTAAGGAGGAGGCGTCGATTATATAGGTTACCATAAGGTTTACAATAATTTCCTGATAAATTGACCATAATCGGTTGGAACAACAAAAGACCGGAAACGAAACCAGAAAAGCGGAATGCAAAACTCTTTTGTATCAAATTGCAAAACATATGTGTTTATGTTTTACAATTACCGTTTTATTTAAAGACTGAAAACATTTTTTGTGAGAATCTTATAGCCACTAACCTAAGTGCCTGATCACGAAATGTGCTTGAATTATCATTCAATAGCCTTTATAAAAATGGTTCGCCTCAGGATCGAAGGACCCCGGGTTCGATCCCTACCATAGCCATGTCGGTAGTATCCCTAGGCAAGGCACAAAAAATTCCACATTGCCTCTCTCTCTTCGAGGTTTATTCCATCTGCAATGAGTCTCGAAAGCGATTAATCTCAGTTGCAAGATCGAGAATACAAAAAATAGCATAATGATATGGGTTTATTGTAGTAAATAGCATGTGTTTTGAACGTGTTTTTTTTTATCAAAAGACCGGTTATTACGAAAACTGTTTTTCCGAGGGTTATCATTCGCAGAAATCTGTTCCCTACAGTGAAGAAGAAAGCAGGAAGTACCACATTGAAGACGGTAATTCGAAGCACCCGTGAAATTGAACACAGTGACGAAGGAATCACGAAGCACCACTTTGAACACAGTGATGAAGGTAGCACGAAGCATTCCATTGAACACAGTGACAAAGGTAGCACAAAACACCACGTGAAACACAGTAAAGAAAGTAGCACGAAGAACTAGAGTGAAGTAGGTAGCACGAAACACCTGATTGAACACCATGAAGTGATAGAAACAATCCTTTATTCCCACCAAACAGTGCATCTACTAACACCCAAACCTTTTTCACATAATTATGAACCTTTAAGTATAGAAAAGGTATACGCTACAGTTTTAATTTCGCTTATTTAAATGCAACAATTGCGCCAAAGGTAAACGGCATCACATACGAAAGGGCACATATCAATACGCCACAATGTTAATATACAGAACAAAACACACGAAGAAGCATCAAGGAAACACCTCCATGTAAATATTGCGAATTTGCTGCGAACAACTATATTCAGTTATGAACAAGGGAATAATTGTTTTCGTAAGTGAGTTCCCTTTGATTAACTTCTGAAACTTTTAAGCGTGTTACATCATCCGATTATATTTTATATTTAATTTTATCACTAACGGATTTTAAACAGTTTGCAAAGTGTATTTTAGGAATTTTACTTCATTGTCTGTCGCACGACTGCATCATTTGGCTTTCATGGAAATTTCAATCCACATACATGTTATAATATTTAACAAACAGCTGTTAGTTTCTTTTCTGCTTAAAATCCTCTGACAGAAAATATTGTACATAAAACCGACGCCGCAAAATAAAACTTTGCCATCGGCAAATGTTCATCGGTTTCATTTTTCAAAGTTTATTTTGGAACCCAGTTTTCATCTTTCATCTTAAGAAATTTTGCAAGTTTCAATCCTTGCAGACCCATTGTGTCTTTCATAAACTCAATTGTTGCATCTGCAAAGAAGCTCCCATCCAAATTTTCAGATTTACAAGTTTCAGCCAAATCCGGGATATTGCACAGTTTCAGCCGTTCAACTAACTCTTCGTTGGTTAAGTCTAAAAACAATTTGTGTGTTTGTCTTGTTTCATTGCTCATTGATGGCGAGGTTTTAGGTTCTTGTCTTTTTGAAGCTGCGTGAGACGTATCTGTACGATCTGGAAGTGTTTTCTCGGTAACGTATGCTGTTTCTGTCTGGGCCTGGGCTCCTGTAACCTCTTTTTGCTTCCGGGCCCCTGAACCTTCTCTACGCTCACTCGTTTCTGCTTGTTTTCTTAAAGCTATAACATTATCTATTTCTTCATAGCCTTCGTTAACGTCGTCGCGTGGTATGGCAGACTCAGTAGCTATTGGTCTTACCACAGCAGTTTGTTGCGTACCTAATATGTCTTCATAATCACCGAGGGGATTAATACTGTCAGCAGTGTTACTTGAAGCTCCCAAAGCTCTTGACGATGGACTGTCTTGTGACGCATCCCCAAATCTTTTAATCGCCACGAGTTCTTCGTAGCCATCAAGATTATCGTCTGGATCGGGATGTTCGGAAACACGAGGCAGTGGAGGCAGAGGGGCCATCTTTTCAGGCACATGTATGTCTTTGGTATGCGTCTTAAATGGACTTTTAATACTTGGCCAGAGCTTGCCTTTCGGTTGTTTCCTTCCTTTTTCCTGACAATATAGAACAAACGGTTTCTGTTAATGGATTAGCTTTATAACAAAGAACAAACACTGTAACTTAAGTATTCCAATATCCATTATGTAGGTTGTTTGAATGATACTGTCGACGATATCATTCAGTTTATTGACTCATAAATATTCATATATTTTGTAGAATTTCATTTATATCCGTACAAATTGAACAATCTATTTAGTATGTTTTTCTGTGTAGTTCGTTATGCAAATAAAATTCCGTTAGTTATGAAATAAGTGTAAAAAGAACATACTAAACAGTTACAAAGATAGCAGTAAACCGTTTCTTATCTCTAATATGTTATTTGAACAAAAAATAATAATGAAATTTTTCTTCGAATCAATATCTACTAATTAATTTAACACATTTAAAATAGTTTCTTTTTCGCTATAACACTTTAAAGGTCTATTACTAACAAAATCGAATTTTCTTTTAAATCTGGAATTGTAACGGGCGTCTTCGCCGAAGGAAAAATATGACATACATATTGTACTGCATTGCATGTGACCAAATTGTGTTAAAAATTTGAGTTTAACAAAAGAATCAATAAATTATATTTTGCCTTTTCAAAAACGAAAGTAGGATTTCCCGTTTTCAGATATCTTTGCAATTTACCAAACATCTCCAGAGAGAGACTGTATAGGGTGTAAATAAATAAGCATGCATATTTTGAATTATAATTGAAGAACTTTGCTTCCAATTATGTGCAGAGTATTGACTGACTGTTCACAAAATTTAATAAAGCAAAAGTAGGACAAAAAGACCAACCATGTCAATCTAAGGAAATACTCAAACATTCACTTGTTTTTCTGTAGCATTATTTCAAACAGGGAAATATTCCAAGGCTATTGTAAAGTTTTAGAAGTCAGTTTCAAACTGTATTTGCCTGTTACAATTCCAGATTAAAGGAAAATTCTGTTTTGTGTAAGTGATGGACCTTTAAAGTTACGGAAAATTACATTAAGGAAAAGCACGTAAGACTTACCATCTTTCCAGGACCTGAAAAACACAACATTTTTTTATTTTATTTTTACAAAACAGTGACGGTTCAGTTAAAGATTAAAAATATACAGTTAAAAGTATACCCTGAAATTTACATTAAAATTATGAAATGTTTACAGTATTGTCGGCAAAAAAAATGTTCATCGTAATGATTTCAATGGACTTCATGTAGTTTGATCATATTATGTTTTGCACTTTTCGTTTTTCATTCTTTAAATTTTCTTCATACAACATCCCTATGAACAATAAATGGAATTGTCCAGAATGAAAGAAAAAAATAGGATAAAAGTAAAATACATGTTTTATTCTTATTTACACTTAACACTTGATTCCAGTTCTGTATGTTTTCCATTCTTAATTTATGAACAATTATGTACATGTATGGGATCTTAATTCATCTTACCAGCATTTCATGCAAGATAAAAATCATAGTAAATAATAACTTGCTTTAGATGTATACATGCCTTTACTGAACTCTTTATAGGGTATATGTATATCTTTTTTGTCCGATGCTCATAATTTCAAAACGAAATAGGCATCAAAAATGCTTAAACTTTGCTATTAAAGAATTACAAAAATAGGTAACTTCCGTGAAAAGTTTTATTGCATCTCACACACTATTTCATACAATGTTTTTGGAACTCCTACTGTTTTGAACAATTCAATTTCAGCGAAGACCTATGGCTAAAATATTGTATTTACCTGATGTTGAGGGTGTATGTTGAGGTCTTCGAGGTAAGACCGGTGGTCTGGCACCAGAATCACCGCCGCTCATATCCAGGTATGGTCCAGTCACTGAAATAGGTTATGAAAATTGTTTTAAACTCAAGAAATGGAAGCTTATGATTAAGAAATGAAATCAATCAGTCAATTTTGGATCTGTATTCAACCCAAGTTTCAAGTAAGATCTTGTGTATGTTTGCAAACACGTTGAGGTTGTCAGCACCAAGTTCGACATTTCTTCGTGCCACCTTATCAATTTCACTTCAGTATTATCATTCAGTAATGACCGATATCGTATTGAATGTTGTGACGAGAAACAACTTTGGCCAGATTTTGTTTATACGGGTTAATCTATTTCAGACCTATTGACTCTTGTCTATAATACATTTACGGATATGAAACGATATGGTACTTCTTCGCAATTTATGGTTAGGGCAATCAGTAAAACACTGTTTTTGGTTAAAAATGTATAAAAAAATTTAGTCCAAGAGAAAAACCCCATTTATTTACAATTCATGTCAAATGTATAAATAGTCTCATATGATAGCTATTTGTCTGAAGTTTATGAAATCCTTTTTTACAAACGCTCAGAATCCAAGATGGTTGCAAAGATGGCCGCCAAAATCTGAGAAAATATTATATTATTCATAAGGGGTACACTTCTTTGAGAATTTTAGTTTCATTTTATGTTTTATTCGTTATAATGATTGAAAATAGGTACAAATACTCAAATCTTGTACTTTTATAAACTTATTGGTGTATTTTCTAAAAAATGTAAAAGATGCAAACATTTTACAATAAAACTCAAAATCGGCATTTAGGGGTCCATTACTAAGACCAACTTGAATGTTCTTTTAAATCAGGAAATATAACTGGTGTCTTCTCAAAAGGAAAAATATTGCATACTGCTTCTAATGTGATTATATTGTGTTGAAAATTTGAGGTTTAACAAAAGAATTGATAAATTATATTTTGCCTTTTCAAAGTAGGTGTTCCAGTTATAAAATATCTTTGTAATTTAACAGAAGTAAACCAGAAAGAGGCTGTCAAAAGGTTGTACATGAAAAAGCATGCCTACTTTGAATTATTGTTGTAAGAACTTTACTTCCAATGATGTGCAACGTATATCTGGCTGTTTACAGCATGCAATGAAGCAAAAGTAGGACAAAAAAACCACCAAGGCCAATCAAAGGAAATACAAAAACATTCACTTGATTTTCTGCAGCAGTTATTGATTTGAAAGAGGGAAATACTCCACATGTATTGTCAAGTTTTAGAAGCCGTTTCAAATGTATTTCCCTGTTACAATTCCAGATTGACAAGAAAATTTGATTTGGTCTTAGTAATGGACCTTTAAAGTGCTTTTTGGTATCATTTTGCAATTGCTTGCACGTCAATCATATTAATTATACAGACATGGAATAATTTCGATACAATCTTACAGTTGGTAAGACGTACATGTACATCATATGCCTTGCCATCATTAACGCTTATTAGTTACAGGAAACAAACATTAACCTGGTATTTCATAGCCATCCAGGTCTCTCTCTGATGCGGGTCCTCCAAGTTTGGGAACTTGTTTATGGGGACTGATTGGTGGGGGTTTATAGTCAAAATTAATCTTCTTTTGCCAACTCTCATCAGAAGCTTCAGCTTGCAAAAGAAAACGAGCACGTTTAATCTCATACATGAAAACGTTCTTTTTCTTAGTTGTATGTCGAGAATTTTCTTTTTTTTTCTTCTTTGTTTTAAAAAAAAATGTCCACCTGTCGATGGTAATAAATTTATTCAGTTATATGCATTAGGAATTAGAACTTACTCACGGGATATGTATATGCGTAAATTTTGTATGTAACTGTAATGTAATATAACATTCATGTTTTAGTATTGTCAATTTTAAGAAATAATGAAAATGCGACGTGCAAATAAATTATGTAGTCTTTTAGTACTACACAATGTTGACCGACTTTATCAATAGCATTTTATGTGTTGCAATTTTCCAAATATGTTGAAATTTAGAGAAAGACAAATCAAAATTGCTAAATTGCTAATTGTTCGATATACGGCAATAATTCTATTTACAAAAAGAAGACAAAAGAAAAACTTCGCATTATCTTTGTCGACGATCTATACTCCAACTATCTTAAAGCTCTTCATGATGCCACGACATGACTAAACGACTAGTAAATCACCAATGCTTATAACACCAAACAAAACACAAAACATATTAGTAATATCATTTTAGCATATTACATGTACACACACCTCCCGACTTAACCACTATATATCAAAAGTCTGTCTGAGTCCATGATGTGTCTGAAGTGACTACCTCAATCTATCTTTCTCATTCCAAACTTTTGTCAAAGAAGAATTACACAATGTAATGTATAAAAGAAACCTATACATAAAGCTCCTATTTTCTTCCAACTTCTCTTTGTCATAATTGTATCTACTTGTGTCTCAAATAATTTATTCAAATGAATAAGCTGCAAGTGTACTTATCCAATTTGTTACCACGTTTAATGAATATTATTACTTAGAAGGAGAGAGCTTATAAATAAGCCCAGAGCTTTCTACTCAATCCGTTATGCTTTTGTTTATTAAGTATGTATAACATGTGATTTCTCAATAAAACATTGTTTAAAACAAAATTGCTAAAGCTGTCAGTTTTCTGTAAAAAAAAGAAATACTTCATGCAACCACACATATCATCATTATTATACCTTCTTTTATTTTATGAGGATGAGCCGGTCTCCTTGGTAAAGGCGGGGGCTCTCCGCTGGTGCTTGTCTCAGTACTTGGCCGACTTGCATACTCCTCCACTAGCCTTCCATGACTGACATTGGCATATTTACGTGAAGTCTCTAAAATTGGAGGTGCGATGTCGTCTTTAGCTTGTCATTTGATGTACAATGCTTATAGTGTTTTTATATGATACACGATGTATTAAGACATAACCAAAGAATACGAGATAATTAAGAGATTTTCAGAACAAAAAGATCCTAAGCCATCACTATCTAAATACCCTCAGATTTGTTAATAGAAGTAGCTAGTCCTTCGGAATAACACAGAATGTAAATTACGCTGGGTGTTGAATTTCGGTATATTTGAAAAGATTTATTTAGTGATCAGCCTTTGGAAAACTGTTTAATTAAAATTGTAGGAATTTCCAAGAAAACTAGTGATACTTTTGTCTGGACATTCAAGTTCTGAACATTGTGAACCATAGCAAATATACAGACGATTCCTTTAGCACGCATCATTCTTTGACGTAGCGTCTGTCCTCCTATACTATATTTTCATTCGCCAAAACCTTTCAAGTTTAAGCTTTTTCTTTACATTTTTGAAGGTTTTTATCATGCTCTTAGCAAATGAAATAGAGCAAGTGATGAATGCCATGACTACACAGAAGAAAGAGGTCATGAAATGTTACATAATTTCTTATTTGTCTTCTATTATTTAACACGGTTTACAACTATTGATGATCACCTTTACCCACAAAAATTATTTTTACTTTATACATTATGCACTGCTTATGAAAACCGTGTCACCTATTTCTTAAAACATTATTGGTTACAATTGTATGACCATAAGTGCATGGTTTGGCGGATATAGCCTTCTATCTAACACAGCACATATAAGAGCCTAATTTAATTACTTCAATAGTTAATTCTAAAACAAGAATAATGATTTCGTGACCTGGTTTCCCTCAAGCAGTGAATAGTGAACAAAATGCATCAATCAATTTTGAGGCTATTTCTAGCAGCATACCTTTTCAAAATTTGATAATAGGTAAGACTAATATTACATTTAGTGACCTAAATCTTTTTGTAATAATTAGCACCCTCATTCTAGTTACCTTTGTACATGTATAGAAATTGAGGACACCTTTCCAAAACTTACATTTTAAAAGCACACTTACTTTGGTATATAAATGTGTACCCATGGTAAAACGTTACCCTAATTTTAATTACATTTGCTATAACTGCTATATACTGTTATTACATCTAAATTCACGGACATACATGTTCGTGGGGTTTTTTTTGTCGTATATTATAATGCAATTTAATACATCCGTGTATTCCATTTTGATAGAAAATTGAATGTCGAATAATATTTTAGTTAAGTACTTAAATGCGGATATCGGCAACCCCCGAAATCCAAAACAATAAACGGTTTCGTAAAATGTTGTCACTACCAAACCTTACAATAACATAACAACACTTTACAAAATATGTACTAGCATTCTCCAATAACATAACAACACTTTACAAATATGTACTAGTATTCTCCAATAACATAACAACACTTCATAAAATATGTACTAGTATTCTCACTCACCCTTTGAAAAGTAAATGTGAATTATGTATAGCTAACCTGCGATCATTTTAACTCCTGGTTTTACAGAAAAGTCTACACATAGGGTATCCCTAACCATGTCTTTTGCCTCTGTCAAACTTTGTATGTTGACAAGTTTTTCATAAATGGTCAAAACATCGCCATCAAATATGTTTACTTCAATATTTCCAATATCCGGGTTATCGACTGGTAACACAATAACAGTTCTTCTACGAATATCTCCTGCATCGGGACCCGCTCCATCCTTGCTGCTGTTTTTGTCGTCTTTGTCCTCTCCAGTATCTATGTCTTCGCTAACAGGTTTGTAATGACCTATTAGTACATGTTGCTTTACGATCCGATTTAATCTTAGAGTTCCTGCAATGACCAAGGGAACACATGTTGAGCATATTACGAAATTAATCTTATAATAAAGCTTCTTTTTATATTTTCGCATGAATAAACATGTACCGTTTGTCTTACGTACCATAGTACAAATAGAGGTACCATATTTTGACTATATATGTCTATTTGTTGAGGCCAACATGGAAGATTTGGAAACCAAATGTGTAGCCTCGCTAAATTAAGTCATTACTAATTACAATGTAAGTATTTATTTCGAAATTACATGTTATTATTCGTTTCCCTTGGATTTCTCAATTTCCATTGCCTATATTTTCTTTGAAAGTTTATCGAATGTTTTTTTTCCTCATTCAACAAGTAATTAACCAACTAAATTTAATACAGAAATGTTTCTACGGCTGAAAATGATTAACAGTGTCTCAGAACGACTTTAATTTTTTTCTATATTACTTTGCATATAATTGACCTCCGGTATTTAAGTTTATAGTGACAAAACACTGATGTCAGAATGTGAATGTCTAAGGTGTTAAGAGAAGCAAATACAGAGACTAATGTTTACTAAGTACACAACCGGCTTCATATCTAATTGAATCTGAAACAGTAACACGGTAACACTCAGGCTATATTATGCACATCATCGACCAAGAACCGCTATCATACACACAAGAATGACAAATTCAACTATGGGAAAGGGTTGGAGACACAAGGCACACCCTGCAATTCTAACCCTCTAAAAATGATTGCTTTCGAAAAGTGCAACAATGAAAGGACATAACGCGTGCTGTGTGCTCCAATTACATGTTTTTAAATTGTGTTGTTTGACTTATAGTCTTGGATTTTTAGCTGTGTAAGGTATAGAATAATATGTGCGCATGGTTTCTGTCAGACATTACTTTACCACCGACAGGAATATTCTCAAAGCATTCAGAAACTGGTCACCACAGTTTTAATTGTCACTTTTAAAAGCGGGTCCTGAGTGGATGTGAAATAAAAATCTTGGTGGTTAAAAAGAAATGCTAATAAGGACTATAACCGCACACAATAGTAAGTTAAGTTTCAGTTCTCTGCACATTCCCTGTTTCTAACACATTTGTGAAGCCTGCATCGTAGATTTGACATGCGAAAGTGATTTATACTTTACGATAGTTCTAATGATTTTAACTAACCCTGTCTTTAGACTTATTCCAGATTGCATCAACTTCGGGCAGAGAGGGAGAAAATGTGTCTGGCATAAGGAAAATACCACCTTGGAACCAGTTGGAATAAATAGGACTCTCTGATCGATTGTTGAAATGAAAGCGCTGGCATTTCGCTACGGCGACTCTGCATGCTAAGTTACTAAAATACTGTTACAATTTTAGATATCAACACATTTATTTCAAGAATCTCTTTAATTGCAAATAAATAACTAATCTTTAATTGTTAAGTACTATTTTACAGATAAGCTTGCATTGGAAGGTTAATCTTTGATTGCTACATTCTTCAGGTACTTTTCAGAATATCTTATCTGTTTCTCATTATATCAATTGACCATAACAGTAGACCTGAGATTTCAGGTAGGTTATGTAACACTACCTGCATTCAGCAATTGTAGTGTATTGTAAAAGAATCCCTAGAGACCCATTATGTATTAATGACTCTTTGGGCTAACCTGTAACTTCAGGTTTTTTATGTAAGTTTCAATTAAGTAATATCTATCCATTTCGAAGGACCTGAAAAGTCAGGTACAATTCCATAATTCGGGTTAATCTGGCATTTCAGGTTAATCTTGTATTTCAGGTATATTGTATAATACAAGGGTATATATTGCTTGGGTGCAAAGAGGAAGGGGTCTTTGATTCGTTTTTGAGTTCGTTCTTTTGAGAGAAGTCTTAAAGTTTACTTTGAAATCTTATAGTTTTGCACCAATATATCCTGTTGAAAGTTACATCTGACAATAATTGACTGTTTGTATTTGTATTTGCATTTGAGACTTTGTTTTAGACATTTGATATTTCATTATATTCCTGGATTTATTATACAAGTTTAGTGTATAAAATGATTGTAAATTAAAAGTAGTAGAAGAAGAAACAGTTCTTGCTTATTTATATTCTTAAATAAGTTTCCAAGTTATCTTGGATGGTGGCAGCGATAATTTATTGGCAGAAGTGTTTTTGGCCAACTGCTAACTGAGTCTCAACTGAAAACTGAGTCAATAGAAATAATGTGGATTCGGTTACACTGGTGGCCAGCGGTGGGATTTCTGAAATTAAAGACTCAGTGAAATTTTGATTTTGGATTTACGGACTTCAACACATCCTCGAAGAGACAAATGTTTTTCAGACAAAATTTTGGAGTGAACCTTAACAGTGAATCAATTTTGAATTTGAAAATGTCTGGACCCAAACAAACTAAAGTAAAATCATTTGTAGAAATATACATGCGGAGCCCACCTCCACAAAAACAATTCGCTCTACGAAAAAGTGTCCGCAAGCTTGTTTCTGAAGAGATGTTAAATAATTACATTGAACGTGTGTTTCTAAAACCAATTGGACAGACATCAGAGCGCATCCATCCAAATATTTCATTTTTCTTTCGTACAGAAATTTGGGAGGAACAGTAACTGAAATCTAAAAGTGATGAAGAATACAGTCAAACTTGTCCATGCGACCACGTGTATTAAGCGACTTTTGTCTTAAGCGACCGCTTTTGAATCCCCCCGAGCGTTTTCACACTGTTTTGCTATTGCATTAAGCGACTTTTGTCTAACCCGACCAGCGACCAGTAATTAGCGACCCATAATTGGTCTTTTGTTTGTATTAGGCGACCATTTATGTGCAAGCAGATCATTTCTATGGAAACTGACTGCTTTAAAGTTGCATTTAACGTCCAAATTAGACACGGAGGTGTCAAATCTCATAAGGATTATCGTCAATCCTTATGTCCGCAGGTGGTATTTATCAACCTTGGGTACTTTCATGTTCAAACTTGTTTGCTATTTTTGGAAAATTACCACGTGACTTAAGTACGATTTTTATTGGGAACGGTTGCCGTCTCCAGTGATGCTTTGTATTAAGAGACCATTTTATTAAGTGACCGGTTTTGGCCTTTCCATTGGGCGGTCTCTTAATACAAGTTTGACTGTATTAATTAGTTGAATACATGTATGGATGGATTACTAAGGTGTTTACTTATAACGATTTACTCCTTTCTTTATATGTTTTGTTTTTAAAAGTGTTAGTACTGTGCTAAGTGAGTAGGGATATGTTGGATCCTTGCATCTAAATCAAGAATTTGAAACAACAAAAGAATTATATTCTATGAAATTAATTGGAATATATTATTAGTGTTTAAAATTTGTTTGTGGTAAAGAATGAAATACAAATTTAAATCTAATGTGAATGAAGTATTTAGCTAGGAAGTGCAGTGAAATTCAAGTGAATTGTGGATTAATTTCTTTTCTTGTGATTTTAAGTATTTTAAAATTTTGGCATTTTGTTAAATAAAAATTTTAAAAATGTACAAAATGCCGCCTAAAAAGCAAACCGTTGATGATGGTCATGGGAATCTTACCACTGAATCACATGAGCATGGAGAGTCACAAGTGGAAATTGATCTCCGTAGGCAAATATATGAACTGCGGCGTAAACTTACAATCAGTGAGGAGGAAAAGGACAGAGGTTTCCAAGAGGCAGTACAGGAAAAGAACATTTTGATTAGACAATATCAAGAACAATTGAATCATCTTTCTACAAAGAAAGATGATGAAATAAGGAATCTTAGTAGAGCCAATGAGCTCTACAGGAATATGGTCCAGGGCAATATGATACCAAGGAGAGGTCATGATGTGCCTATGCCACGTCAAGTCCCCTTTGATGGAAAAGGTACATGGGAGAGCTTTGCAGAACCTTTCAGGACACTTGCTGAGTCTTGTAAGTGGAATGAAGATGAATGTCTCTTTAGACTGAGAAGCAGCCTTCGGGGCGAGGCTGCCGAATTATGCATTCAGCCAAACCACTACAGACACTCTTACATCATACAAGAAGTTACTGGCTGCTCTTGAAACTCACGGAACGACGTACAAGTTCCTCGTTTTTAGCTGAACTTGAAAATCGTAGGCTCCAGCCAAAAGAAAAATTTGCTGAGTATGTTTCTGAGATAAGGATGTTAGTGATAAAGGGATACCCAACAGCCGATGATATAACAAGGGAGACAATTAATATTCGCCATTTTATTAAAGGTCCACAGGACCAGCAGGCAGCCCTTCATATTGGAATGAAGGACCCAAAATCGATTGATGATGCAAGAACCATCCTTGAGACTTTTAACAGTCTCAAGGACGAAGTGAAAGATGGGGCCAGAATTCGGGAAGTGAAACCCACTTCAGCAGATTATGTAACTGAGAGCAGGCTGCAAGAATTTGGGCGGGATATTAAGACGTCCATTGGAAAGAAAATTGACCACTTGGCAAACCAGATTGGTGGTGGCCAATCTGGTAAATACGAATAGGTCAGTTCGAAAGACACCCGGAAAAAGGTTTAGTGATGTAGTGTGCTATAAATGTGGTGAGACAGGTCACATTTCTAAAGTCTGTTCTAGGAAAGAAGATGACAAGAGTGCTGGTAGAAAAGAGGGAAACTAAATTGGACTAGTACTAACGGCCCAGTATTAGTCCAACCGTCATTTAGAAACAATACAATAATCAAATGTCGTGGTGTTAGTTTTGGGACATCAATCTTACTAAAAACTTACATTTGTGATGTGCCATCACATTTTGTGGTAGACCTGGTGCGTGTGCAACTATTCAACAGCCTTATTCAACAAGATTCCTTGTAGATTCGTCTTTGAGACTTGAAGTAGCAGACAATGGACTTTTACAGGTGGATGGAATAGCCACTGTCAATTTAAAAATTGGAAAGGAGTTCTTTCAATGGGATATACTGGTAGCAGCTATTATAGAGGATGGCCTCATAGGTTAAGACTTTTTGCACCATTTTTGTTATAGTTTGAATAAAAATGGTCTCAAACTAGGTGGAAGGAAATGTGAAACTCTTATTGAGAATGTTCCACTAAGGGCAGTTCGAGTGACATGTGCTGAGGACTTATGCCTCCCACCAGAATCTGAATGTGTTATTCCAGGGCAGACAGGCAGTGCAAACATTGACTTTAAGATTGGGTATTTTAGCAAAGCTACTATGCATATTGATAGCATCAAAAACAATCTCATTATTGGAAATTCGATATTTGATGCTGAAAGAATTAAAAAGGGACATTCAGTGCCAATCCGTGTGATAAACACTTCACCAGAAAAGGTCACTATCGAGAAAGGATCTACCTTGGGGTTTGTAGAAGAAATTGAGGGCAGAAACATATTTAACAGTGAAGTTTCACAAAATGATGTTGGAAATTTACCTTTTGAATACACCAATGGTGACAGTGTTATTTCCAAATGGAATAAGTCTTTGCAAGATTTGTATAGACGTTTCTGTATTAATGTAACAGAACAACAGAAAGTTAGGTTAGTTAGAGTTTTAGAAGAATTTAAGGTAATATTTTCAACTGGACCAAGTGATCTAGGACTTACTAATATTGTCAAACATACTATAGACTCTGGAAATTCAAGGCCTATCAAAATACCTCCAAGGCGGGTACCAAAAGCTTTTGAGGGAGAAGACAAAATATTACAACAGCAACCAAGTGCAGGAATTATAAGGGAAAGTAATAGTCCTCGGTCATTTCCCCTCTGTTTTGTGAAGAAACGTAATGGCAGTACAAGAGCTGCATTGACTATAGAAAGCTGAATGATATAGCTGTGAAGGATGCTTATCCTTTGCCAAAAGTAGATGAATGTTTAAACAGTCTAGATGGTGCTGTCTATTTTAGCACCTGTGATTTAGCTAGTGGGTTTTGGCAAATTGATGTTGATGAAAAGGATAGGTCAAAAACTGCCTTTTGTACAAGTAGAAATGGGTTATACGAGTATATGACTGTACCAATGGGACTCTCAAATTCCCCATCAACATTTCAACGATGTATGGAATTAGTGTTTCGTGGAATTCAGTGGAAAACACCTGGACGATATCATTTGTTTTGGTAAACACTTTGAAGAGCATCTGATTAGACTCAGAGAAATCTTTCAACGTTTGAAAGATGCAAATCTAAAGCTTAAACCTGAAAAATGTAACTTATTTAGAAATTCTGTTGAATTCCTAGGATTTACAATGAGTGGTGAAGGTGTCCGACCAACAAATGACAAAGTATCGTCAATTAAAAATTGGCCTATTCCCAAGAACTTGACAGAAGTTAGGAGCTTTGTTCAGTTCTGCTCTTACTACCGTAGATTCATTAAATCCTTCTCTACAAGGGCGGCGCCATTAAATGTGTTGATGGGGGCTGGTCAGCCATTTAAATGGGATGAAGAACAGCAATTGTCATTCGAGGATTTAAAATCTGCTCTTGTTTGGGATGAGGTACTGGCATATCCGAATAATCAAGGATTATTTATTCTGGATGTGGATGCGAGTGACACTGGGGTTGGCGGGTGCCTTTCTCAAATTCAGTTTTGTCAAAAAGCTAACGGAGAAGTGGAACGACCTATAATGTTTGCAAGCAATCACTTACATAAGCACAACGGTGCTATTGTGTGACACGCCGTGAGTTGTTGGCCATGGTTACATTCATGCATAAATTCAGACATTATTTGTTAGGCAGACAATTTTTAGTGAGGACTGACCATTATAGTTTACGCTGGATTACGTCATTCAAGTCCCCAACAGATCAAATGGCAAGATGGTTGGAAATACTTGCTCAATTTAACTTCAAAATAGAACACAGAAAGGGCAGTAAACATTTAAACTGTGACAGTTTAAGTAGAATTCCCTGTGCACCAGATGAGTGTGACTGCTATGATCAGAATACAGTTATGGAAAATCTGCCATGTAAGGGATGCAAAATGTGTTTAAAACGTCACAAAGAATGGCCAGAATTTGCAAAAGTGGATGATGTAGTTCCCTTGTTTACGAGAAACATCACCGTTTCCAATCAAACCAGTGGATTGAAATGTTTTAAGGCTTTCAGATTACTCATTCTACTTCTGCATTTCTTGTTATCAGTCGTTGTAAAAGGTTCAACATGGGTGAAAAATATGTATATGGGATTGTACTGGCCAGTAAGGTGTATAAGTGATATACATCGTCTCAGGGAGCGGGAAAGGCACTTTGATTTGTCGCAGAATGGCCCAGAAGTATCTTCGAAAGAGGTGAAAGAAGGGAACAAACCGGTTAGTAAGTCATTTTTCATGAATGACCATGCCACTTCTGTCAGTAGCCATACGTTCAAACCTTCGCTTGTGGTGGATCATTCTCCAGAGAGTATAGCCGGTTTGCAACGGGAAGACCCAGATGTAGGAAGTGTAATCCTCTGGATGGAGAAAGGTATAAAACCATCCAGGGATGTTATTGCCAGTGAATCACCAGCTGTGCGAAACCTGTGTTTGAATTGGGACATTCTTTGTGTGAAAGGTGGTGTCTTATTTAGACAATACATTTGTACGTTTCAAAAGATGGAGTTATAGTTGAACAGATTGTGCTTCCAACTTTGCTGAGAAAAGAAGTTCTTAAATCATGCCATTGCTCAAAATTGTCAGCGCATTTAGGTATAGACATGACAGTTTCAAAGATCAAATATTCTTTTTAGTGGTATCATATGAAGTCAGATGTTCAAGACTTTATAAGAAATTGTGTAAATTGTGCATCCAGGAGAAGACCAACAAAATCAGGGAAATACAGTCTTGCTGAATATTCTGTATCTTACGCAATGGATAGAGTTTGTACAGACATTGTGGGACCCTTACCTATTAGTAGTGAAGGAAATCGTTTCATTTTAGTTGTAATGGACCAGCTTACTAAATTTGTTGAGTGCTATGCTTTGCCAGATCAAAAAGCTGAAACTGTTGCAAAGAAAATAGTGTACAAGTATTTTAGTCGCTATGGCATAAGCTTGGATTTACACAGTAATCAAGGTTCAAATTATCAATCTAAACTTTTCCAAGAAATATGTCGCCTTTTGGAAATTAACCAAACCAGGACGTCAAGCTTCCATCCTTCTGCAAATGGAATGTGTGAACGTTTTAACCAAACTTTGTATAGTATGATCACAACATACATCAATGAAAATCAAAGTAACTGGGACATAGATTTACAGTTTATTACATCAGCATACCGCTCTTGTGAACATAGCTCAACAGGCTATAGTCCAAACAAGCTCATGTTTGGACGGGAAGTTACCCTACCTATCCAGTTACAATATGGATGCTTCCCACGTTCTTGTGAAACAAAACCAATTGAATATGTGGAACAATTAAAGGGAAAGTTAGAGAAAATCTACTCTATAGCTCGCAAAGTCGACAAAGGCTACGACTAAAAGACAAAAGAGGGACTATGATTCCAGAGTTCATATTAACACATTTAAAGCTGGTGATTTTGTATATTGTCTTGATAAGACCAAAACTGTTGGCCGTTCTAAAAAGTTAGAACCAATAATTTGGCAAGGACCTTTCATAGTAATAAGAAAAATTAGTGACCTCCTGTTTGAAATAAAAAATCAGAAGAAATCAAAAATTGTGCATCATGACATATTAAAACGATTAACAGCAGATTTCATACCTAACTGGGCTCATGTGCTTAATAAAAATTTAACAAAAAGGGAAACTATAAAGTTTACAGATATCAAACCAATAAAGCAAAACAAGAAGTTGGACAATAGAAACAACTTACACACTCTTGAGCATACAAACAAAAATAAAGGGATGTTCCTATGTTAAGGAGGAGTGATCGGTCTAGGAAACAGACTAACTTTTTCCAGGTGAATTGACCAGTAACTAAATCTTGCATCAATTTAGTTGACATTGTACATTGTATCAAAACACCTGTTTAACCATACCAATGGTAAGCATCAGATATATGTGAACAATTTGTAGTGCAAAGTGAGAAACTGCATCATTGAGATGTTTCATAACAGTCAGGCCATAAATAAGAATCATGGAATCAGTGCTACCTGAAATATCAGGTAGGGGCCATAAACCCCCTACAACACAATGAACAAATGACGGAGCGTGACAAATAAGGGGTTCATTATAAGAGAATATGTTGAAGATCCCTCACTCTAGCTATGACAAGATCTTGATGATAATATACTTTTTTATTTTGGATATGCATAAATGTAAAAACTGCGAAAAGGAATTTAAGACTTTGCAGAAATTAAGAAGACATTTCTTAGTTTATATACCTTTTTATTTTGGGTATCATGTGTGTTTAACGTGTGAAACAAGATACGATTCAGAACTAAGATTACTACAACATTGTTTTTCAAACAAACATAAGAACAGAAGTCAAAGGAAGTTTTTAAACACTACAGAAAGTAAGAATTCATACTTTGAAAACACGGACAATCATTTTTATGGACAAAATAACATCAAATTTTCGGACACTGACATAGAATATTTAATTAAACAACATGTCTTAAAAAACTCAGATTTAGAAAGTACGACTAAGAAGATGGATAATGCGCTTAGTACGAATCTGTTGGAAAACACTTAGCAGTGGGGATTACAATCTAATCACGCCACCTACATCGAATGAAAATCCAAATATGTTTGACTCTCTGTGTGAGGAGCAAATTCAATTAACAGCAACAAAGCTGACTGGCAATGTCAAGCAGACAATCTTACCAACGGAAACTGTAAGAGAATATTCTCTTCCTTCACCTCCAGACTTCGGGAGGAAGAGGTCAGCAACTCCGCTTCTTGATGAGGCAAATGAAGCTTGCAGCAGCTGCTGCGGCAAAATGGCTCGCCTGGAGGAGTCAGTCATGACTCATCAGCGCCACATGGAGGCCATGGTGACAAAATCTAACAGTGACATTCTGAACGCATTGCATGAATCGCTGAAGTATTAGCAAAATCTCTTTCAGACATTTTTAGACAACCAAAGCAAAACAAAATTGGAAAATGAACATCTAAAAAATCACATGATTAGAATGGCAGAGACAACGTTAAAACATTAAAACAGTAGTATAAGTAGATGAGTGATATTGTGTTGGATTTTGTTTTATTTGCAATCAATTATGCAAACTCTTCAGGACAATTTTCGGAATTAATAACATATTTTCTTCATGTGTTCAAATGGAGTGTATATTATTTGATATTCTTTTGTGATATGTTGTGTTACAATGAGGTACGGCTATTTTAATATATAGTCATTTATGTGACATTTTGGACACTTTTCAAAAAAATAAAGGTGTATATTCATTTCAGTAATTTCTGAATGATTATTTTAAAATGTATGATATGTATCGGATTTATTATGTTGTTTTTTTTTGCAATTTTCTTGTTTGTCGCCAGGAGGCTCCAATCCAAAGAGGGGGCAGTGTTACAATTTTAGATATCAACACATTTATTTCAAGAATCTCTTTAATTGCAAATAAATAACTAATCTTTAATTGTTAAATACTATTTTACAGATAAGCTTGTATTTGAAGGTTAGTCTTTGATTGCTACATTCTTCAGGTACTTTTCAGAATATCTTATCTTTTCTCATTATATCAATTGACCATAACAGTAGACCTGAGATTTCAGGTAGGTTATGTAACATTTACTGCATTCAGCAATTGTAGTGTATTGTAAAAGAATCCCTAGAGACCCATTATGTATTAATGACTCTTTGGGCTAACCTGTAACTTCATGTATCTTATGTAAGTTTCAATTAAGTAATATCTATCCATTTCGAAGGACCTGAAAAGTCAGGTACAATTTCATAATTCGGGTTAATCTGGCATTTCAGGTATATTATATAATACAAGGGTATATATTGCTTGGGTGCAAAGAGGAAGGGGTCTTTGATTCGTTTTTGGGTTCGTTCTTTTGAGAGAAGTCTTAAAGTTTACTTTGAAATCTTATAGTTTTGCACCAGTATATCCTGTTGAAAGTTACATCTGACAATAATTGACTGTCTGTATTTGTATTTGCATTTGAGACTTTGTTTTAGACATTTGATATTTCATTATATTCCTGGATTTATTATACAAGTTTTGTGTATAAAATGATTGTAAATTAAAAGTAGTAGAAGAAGAAACAGTTCTTGCTTATTTATATTTTTAAATAAGTTTCCAAGTTATCTTGGATGGTGGCAGCGATAATTTATTGGCAGAAGAGTTTTTGGCCAACTGCTAACTGAGTCCCAACTGAAAACTGAGTCAATAGAAAAGTGGATTCGGTTACAATACTGAAAGAAAGATTTTATTTTCTACACAACATATTTTAGGATAACATAACATACGTAGCGGTTTCGGGTACTCAGGATCTGGGTTTCTAGGTTAAATCAACATCAGTGTCAGAGCGGTACGTGAATAAAGCAAGACACAATTATAATTATTCCATATTGCCCTTCTCTCTTACTCCGAGGTGGATTCCCTTAAGAGTTAGTCTTTGATCATAAAGCGTTCATTTGTTGTGAAATCTTTCTTGCAATAGAACAGATTTACTGGTTTCGTCTCAGTATCAAAGGTTTCTAGTTTAAATCACCATCAGTATCCCCGGGTGATGGGAGAATTAGGCAAGGCACAATCATTCTATATTGCCTAATTCGAGGTGGATTCCCTCTGGAGTTAGTCTTGCAATCTTTTTAACTATGTTGTGAGAACATGTTTTGCAGTTGAAAAAAAATAGATAGGATTAGATAACCTACTTGTAGGTTTGGTATTTGGCCGGCGTCCTTCTGACACGTCCTGATCAAAGATACGTTTGATTTCGTCGCTACTAAACTTTACGTCCAGCGGTAACCCATATCTACATAAAAAATAAAACACTCGTGCATTAAATATTGAAACACAATATTGAGCTGATTTAGGTCGGGTATGCGTCAGATTCTGTATTTTTCGGATATACACTTTAAAGTGTTAAAAAATTATTCTATTGGAAAGGAAAAAGAGGCAGCTTTAGCGTTTGCAATAACCATCATACTGTTTATTTTATGCTAACTAATGAAATACTGTGTTATATCAGTGAAATATAGAGTGTTGGTATAGATTTCATATCAGTCACAGTGTGAGTGATAAATGTCTGTTTGAACTAGTTTTTAAGTAGTGCATATACATGATTTTGCTTTTGTTAAAATAGTTAGCATAAAATGAAAAGAAAGAATGTTTGTTTTGAGTGCATATGGAATATATCTCAACTCAAAGTGATACAATTTTAACATTAAAACTCGCGCTTCGCGTTCGTGAAAAAATACAATTGTAACACTTCTCGTTGAGAAATATTCCACATCCACTCAAAACAAACAAATATCCTTTATGCATTGTGTAGTGTCAGGCCAATGTTTAGCGCAAAAACTATTTTTTTAATTGTTAGCAGATCAGAAATTCGCAATCCCGTGTCTAGAATAGCTGGGAATGATAAATCTAGAAATTCCAACTTATAATTTAAATTAGAGGCTTCTTCATACAAAAAAAAGACTAGATTGGTGTTCAGTAGAACACTTTTGTCATACACTTTGTCAAAATAACCAATAATTTAATGACAAAATCTAAGTACAAAGGGGCATGACTCTGTCACATATGACCCTAACCTACAAAGTTTGGTGTCGTCACGACCCTTTTGTCATAGGTAATGCATTTGAATGTTTGATAAAGAAACCTTAAGAAATGGCAAAGTTATAGCCAACGCTAAGTTTTCGTGTCAGACCGACGGACAAAGCGATCTCTTAGTCTGGTTCCCTGTCGTACTGGCATGCTACAGTACGTCAGGCAAAGCTCAATGATGGCGGGGCCTAGTGGATGCTCAAAAGTATACTGTTTATATAGTGAAAATTATAAAAGTATTGATCATTCAAAACTTAAATGTTATTTTGAAATAGTTATTGACAAGGCTTTAAGAGACGGAAGGTTTTTTTAATGCTCAGTTTGTGGACGTTGTAAACGTTGAAATGTTGGACCAGTAAGTGTACTATATTTCGGAAAGTTACTTCAAGACGACAATTCGGATATGACATTTTTTATGGTATTTTATTTCGCCATAGTCGAGCCTAAAAATGTTAAATTTAAATATGAAAAAGAACAAAAAACAAAAACAGGAGAATGAAAGAAAGGTGTCGCCGGTGAGATTCGAACCTCGCCCGTAAAAGTGTGGAGCCGCCGTGGCGCAATGGTAGCGCGTTCGCCTCAGGATCGAAGGACCCCGGGTTTGATCCCTACCATCGCCATGTCGGTAGTGTCCTTAGGCAAGACACAAATAATTCCACATTGCCTCTCTCTCTTCGAGGTTGATTCCATCTGGAATGAGTCACGAGAGCGATAAATATTAGTTGTAAGAACGTGTTTCGCAATCGAGAATAAATAGATTAGTATAAACTAAAATTAGAGCGTGAGTGACTTACCCTCTTGGCAACGGAGTATGATATAAGACTAACAGCTTAAATAAGACATGAATATTCAATTCCTTTATATAGAAAGCTGCAAACATAATAGTATACAGACTAAATATCCGAAATGCCAACGAATATCTACCACGTCCGAAAACACAGCTATTTTTCCTGTTGTTCGTTTATTATTATATTGTACTGGTCAATCAAATATTAATAGCAATTTACATTGGGTTTATATTGACAAATCACATACTGCAAGGTTTTGTGAATATTCAACTCCTACATGAAAGCCCCTATTAACTCAATGTACAAATTCGATAGTGTGGGCGCCGCCATTATTAACGTCTGGATAGGGGCAGGTAACACCAGACTAAGCGATCCCTATGCATCGCCTTTTCTCCGAAAGGGCGACAGAAAAACAAAATGTTAATTTTGCGAAAAAGAACTAATTTACAGACAACATTTGCTTAATACAGCAAGCCTAAACGGACTCGTATTTGAACAAGAGCTGTCAGTAGGACAGCGCGCTCGACCTTTTTAGTGCTTGCCAATAAAACAAAACTTTGACAGTTAAGGGCACACAAGACTTTAACTACTTTAACTAGGAATTTCTAAGTACAAATCAAGAAACATTTTCACAGAGTTATCTTCTCTGCTTACAGACAGGATAGTGAACACGGGTGCAAAGTTTCAAAGCAATTTCCAAGGACTTTGAAAATATTTGGGGTGGCACGCCAACTTAAACATAAATTCTAAGTCCAAAAGGGGGCATAATTATGTCACAATGCTTGATAGAGTTACCTCCTATTGTGTAGAGATTGGGGACATGATGGTAAACAAGTATGCAAAGTTTCAAAGCCATATCGAGGGTTAATCGTGAAACTATTGTATCTGCATTTTGTAAAAGTTTTCAGGAGGAAGAAAAAACTGATTCATTTAAAGAGTAAGGTGTTGTGTGATGTAAAACTCACTACCATAGCATGAAATACTTGTATAAACATAACCCTTTTGAAAAACTTAATTCAGTTCACTATTTCTCAAGAAATGAAAAGAAAGTGTCAGATACAATAGTTTCACGCCGTAAACACCATAAAATCAGCCTTGATGGTCAGTAGAAACTATTGTATCGCACCATTTTTCATTTTTCTCTTCAAAAAGGACTCTATTTTAGGTAATTAACAATATAAATAGGAATTTATAAGTCATTATCAGTTATTTCTACATGTTGTTGTATTTTATACATTTTTGTTTTGTTCATTGCGAAACTATTGTATCTGCATGTTTCAGTAAAATTATGTTTTAAGTAATTTGCATTCACTTTAGGACATGGATTCTTGATATATTATTGAAAGAAAAAAATTTGGATACAAACAAGTTAACTATTAGGCATATAAATGATTTACTGTATGTTACTGAACTATAAAATATTGCATTACTTATTCATATTAAATATGAAAATGAACAAATATTGCATTATTTTGAAGTTCAGTATAAATAAATTCTGTGTTAGGTGTATAAAATTAGTTATGTCCTACTTTTTTGACCAATCAAATGTTTTCAATTAAGTGCATGGTTTTCAAGTTACACTAAATGTACCATGGCAAAATCTGAAAATACAGGAATGGTATCTAGTGTGCCAGCAAAGTATGAATTAATAGATTTATGCAATTTTTAGACTGCATGCAGTTTCCGATTCAAACAGTTTCATAAGATGTCTGAACAATGTTTTTGAAACAGCGTAAGTAAATCAGGCAATTTTGGTGCTGAGTGTCACTGAAAACAGAAAGAGAATGTATACTCAAAATGTCCATGGCATTTCTTTTCCTTAAGTATTATGTAATAGTATGGTTAATACAGACAATTTGAGTACTGTTTGTGTGTAAGGTTTTCTTGTCCCATCATGCCCGAGATCAGCTGAATGATGGCTGTAAAATAATCAAAATTTCAGTTAATTTTGGTACAATTTATAACATCCTTGAAGAACACTGTTTGCTATGAAACAAACAGAAAACAAAAATGTTGTAAAATCATCTGCCTAAGAATACAGTTAGATATATCTATCAAGCACTTCCTTTTGTCCCATTCACTTTCTACCATTTCTGGGAAACCAAGATGTAAGTTTTATTTTGTACATCATGTCACCTTGTCGCTATTTCATTAAATCAGAGCAGACATTATGAAAAAGGCATGTGCATTGCCTCTCCAAAAAGGCAAAATTTTATTATAAAGGTCATGTGGACTCGACTTCGACAGTTCAGAGGTTTTGCCCATGTAAGTTCTTCGTTCAAGGGACTGAAAAGAATAAGATGTCACCAGTTTTATGATGTCTAACAACACTTATTCTTTTAATTATTAACTTACTCTCCTTAAAAAATAATGTTCTACTTATTTTGTTTAAATTATAATAACACTATGTCTTTAATTTACAAATTTTATTTTCTAAACCTTGGTTTCTATCTTTTATCTTAATTGTAAGTTTGTGACTTGATGATGCTTTAATTGAAATATGGCTACTTTCATTATACATAAGGCAGTTCATCATTATATAAACATAATAACGAAAGTGAATGATTTGTCAAGTTTTTTTTTTTTATTAGCACTCCCTTCTTCCATAAATTTTTTCATTATTTTGAATGAAAATTCCGATGTTTTTTTTCTTGATCCGCCATACTGGTAGTTAAGATGACTTTTATTAATATATATAGATATATATAGCAAACAATTCTAAAACTTCCAGCCTTTAAATGCAAATGCAGATTATATATTACTTAAAAGAGAATAATGTCAGTTAAATGTGAAACTATTGTATCTGCAAAGCAAGTTACATTTTTAGCAATATTTTTGGCAATTCTGATATGGCAGTCAGTGTTTGAAATATATTCAGGTAATGTACAGTAAGTATAAGCAATTTTATGAAAAGAAAATCAGATTCAATACACTTTATATTTTGCAGAACGGTAAAAACTTTCATTAAACTATTGTATCTGCACTTTTAGTCAGATACAGTAGTTTCACAATGAACAAAATTTGATAATGCAGATACAATATTTTACACTTTTTGTTAGTTTATAGTGAAAACTTTGAAACTAATTTCTGATATTTTGTCACATTGTGGGCATGGGTAAGACAGTTAAGAAAAAGACATAAAAGCATTTTGGGTCAAAATGTCAGATACAATAGTTTCACGATCAACCCTCGATATGTCAATGCACTTTGAAAATATTTGAGGTGGTACGCAAACTTTAACATAAATTCTAAGTTGAAAAAGGGGCATAATTCTGTCACAATGCTTGATAGAGTTACCTCTTCTTGTGTAGAGATTGGGGACATGATGGTGAACAAGTATGCAAAGTTTCAAGGCCATATGTCAATGCACTTTGAAAATATTTGAGGTGGTACGCAAACTTTAACATAAATTCTAAGTCGAAAAAGGGGCATAATTCTGTCAAAATGCTTGATAGAGTTACATCCTCCTGTGTACAGGTTGGGGTCATGATGGTGAACAAGTGTGCAAAGTTTCAAAGCAATATCTCAATGGACTTTGAAAATATTTGGGGTGGTACGCAAACTTTAACATTGGTGTGACGCTCACGCCGACGCCGGGGCGAGTAGGATAGCTCCCCTTTTCATAGAAAAGTCGAGCTAAAATGTAGAAATCAGGTATAAAATTTGTAGAAAAGTTTTACTTGTCTAGCCTAATATGGATGTTGTTTGAATACTGAATGACATCAAGATCAACTACTGGTTTTTGCTTTGAAAATTTTGTTGTGAATGTAAGGTCTTTAATATAAAGAAATTTGAAACTTGGCCTATAATCAATAGCATGTGCTTTCTTTTCTTGATTTGTTGAATGGTTAATTTCTATATTGCCAGGTAAAATACTATTTTCCATGTTCTTTGGGACAGCAGCAGAAGTCTATCCGTTTGCCTAATTGCTGCTGCTAGAAATAATTGTAAAAATGTAAACATCGCTTGTTACATGTACTTGACACAAGAACGATCAATATTTGACGAGCGAAACTCTTAAAATTTACACAAATAACCATAAGATTACCATTGTTTGCTTTACAACAGAGTTTCATGTGAAACGACAATTATCAAGACTTTCGCAAGAAAACTTCCTGGATGGTATGATTAACAATTTGACGAACTGACAATGTGACCTAGATAAATGATAAAAAGAACGCAAACAAATAGTTTGAGGATTAATACGTGTCTGTAAGCACGATTGATGAATGTCTACCGAACCTTAGTTTTTGTTTTCATTTATTAGGACTTATTCTTGTTCCTTACTATACTCAAATAAAAACAAAAGGTGTACAAGCTTTTTCGATAGTTCATGTAAGACAAGCTCTTATTGTACCCGTATAAATTGCACATTTGTATTGTTACTGCGTTCTTTTCTGATATGATAAACGTGGATTATTTAACCGGAAAATCTTATTCATTCAATGCAAGACAGTATCATTTATAATGTACTGTCATTTATTGTAAAGTATTACACATTCTTTCTTTACTTCTATAAAAGGATGTAAAAAATCACGAAACTTCAAAAAATACTTAGACTCTCCTTTGAACGATCAATATCTGTATACAAGTCATTTATGTACATGAACGGGTTAAACAAAAACAGTTTAACTGATCTCATGTAGGTTTAAATGGCTATACAGTATAACGTTGTTAAATAAGGTTTACACTTGTATTTAAGAGGCGTTATTCTCCTTATTTAAATGATTTACACAATTATTGATATTAGATGCCTTTAACTTTAGGAGCTGTGTGTTATGTTGTGTTGCACTGAAAATATTGACTAAATGTTTGTAATAATTAAGTTAGTAGGCTGGTTATAGGTGAAACTTTGCCATTTCTTAAGATTTCTTCATCAAACTTTCAAATCGTATCACTTCTAAGAAAAGGGTCGTGATTCCACCACAATGTCATATTTGATTACTAGAAGCTTTTAATTTACAACAAAGTTCACACATTTTTGGTAACTTTGTAAAATGCTAGACCCGATAAAAGTAACACATGGAAAAAGCCAATTGTTTTTGTTTTTTACTATAATAACAGTTTTTTAGGAAATGTATTTCTTAAATGGTTAAGCATGTTGTCTTGTAAATTATTTTTGGTTATTCTAACAAAGTGTAAGAGGTCACAGGAGTTCTACTGAAACCCTTTCTAGTTTCGTTTGAGCTGGAACTTTTTTTATTGTTGCCATCTACAGAATGTAAATTAGCCGATCAAGCGTGTCAAGTTTTCCCCTTATTACTTTATCCAAATAATAAAATCAGTTTCATCTATTGTATATTAAGAAAATAACTCAAACGCGGTTTCAGTAAAAAAAAACAACCGAAAAGCATACCTATCTATTGCCTCATTCATTGTGTATTCTGTGTGGTCTTCTTCTGTTCGGAATTTTCCTTTACCGGTCATAGACAATGGTGCTATCTTCTTCTCCCCAGATTTTTCAAATTGTACAACCAATTTATCTTCACTATCTTTACCGTACGTTGAACCAGGTAGAATCCTGTCTAATTCAATTTTGGAGCCTTTTGTGATTTTCACCGACTCGCCATGGTTTGTTTTCACATGCAGGTTCTCTTTTAGTGTAGCAAATCTTGGAAATACTTCAGATAGTTCTTTTACACCATTTACTTCAGTGATAGCTTTAAGGACTTTTAGTTTTCCATCGTAGCCATAAGGCAAGAACACCTCTGGCTGATTTGGCGTTACTATCCCATAATCAGGTACACGTATACCCGGTCGCTTCTCTGCTTGTGGAATATTATATCGGGTAAAAATGGCGGCGACTTTGTCTGAAACAAGTTCTGTGTCGATGGCCATTATATCTCCTTGTGCGAACTCTTCAGACTCATCGTCAGACATATACCCCTCTTTTATCCGAATAACACATGGCAGACCGAAGATTTCTTTAACTCTATTTAATGTGTAGGTTTCCAAGGACCATTGCCACTCTTGAGTCATTTTGAAATATATATGTTTTACTACTGAACCAGATACAAAATCACTTATGAATTAAGTTAAACTACATTATTGTAAAGAAACTTTCATTTCAATCCCATATAAATCCAATGCGTCAAACTTAAACGCAGTAAAAACTATGGCAAATAGCAGCAGTAAATAAATTTAATCGTTGTTGAAAAATAAATAAATCTTCCTGGATCACGTCCTTGACCTTAAGTGCGATACGATTGTTAGGTATTGCATGTGTTTGTGAAAATATGTATGCGTTTATCGCTTAAAACATAGAAGTATTGCGATAATATATAAGGAGGGTTAAAAACTTTCGGATTGTAGCTATAACTTGAAATGACTCTGACTCTATATAAATTAAAGTTTATTGAATTGATTAAATTGTTCTTTTTTATTACTTTTATGAATGTACATTCTACTGTCGCTGTAGCAAAGTCATTTCGTCATGAGCAATGCAAATTCACGACATTATCAATAACTATTCAAAATGCAGTGGGCTTTTGGGCTACAGAAGTCGATAAATTCCAGCAAAAGATGTATGCAATTACACGCAATGTTACGACAACTTTTCATACAACTTTGGCAGGACGCTATTGATTTCATTCACCGTTTTCCCCACTCTTTTAAGAAAGGTGAAATTTGATACAGAGCTTAGATGTTTGTGGAAATTTTACCCTTACATCAAGGTGACATATATACATGTACGAAGTACAGATGAGATCTATTAATGTGAAGCCCATATAATCATATTTGGATAGTACAAAAACGTTAACGAAACCCCTGTGCATGACGTGGAAGACAAACACTTTGTCTGCCGTCCGTCCGTCAACACATTGCCTTAAAGACATCGTCTCTGAAACCACTAGGCTAAAATTGATGAAACATGGCAGAGATGTTCCTTGCAGAAAGTTCTACAATAAGATTTCAAAGAATTCAATTATATGCAACAAATTGAAAAAAAAACTTTAAAAATCTTCTCTGAAACTGCTAGGCCTAACCCTAAGATATTTGGCCTAAAGCAATGCAAGGCGGACCTCTATCAAATTGTTCAAATCATGACCACTGCGCCCGAGGGTTACTAGATTTTACGTAGGTTTCTATAAGAAAAACTTTTAAAATCTTCTTTTTCAAAACCACAAGGCCTAGAGCTGAGATATTTAGTACAAATACTGTCTAGTGGACTTCTGCGAAGTCATGGCTCTAGGGTCAATATTGGCTTCGCTCAGGGGTCAACTTGTTTTAAATAGAAACTATAAAGGAAAACCTTTAAAAATAACTTTCTTCAAAACCAAAAGGTCTAGAGCTTATATATGTAGTGTGTAACAGTGCCTAGTGGACCTCTTTAAAATTTGTTCAAATCCTGCCCCGAGGCTAAATTGACCCTGCTCGGGGGGAAACCTTTAAAATCTTCTCAAAAAACCGGTAGGCCTAGAGTTTAGATATTTATTATGTAACATTAGTTTATACTAATTTATTTTAGCTCGATTGTGAAGAAAGCTTGTAGCTTATCGAGTCACTCTCGAGTCCGCTTCCTGGAAAAACCAGTACTGGTGTCATATGAGGAAGTACGGTCGTGACCTTGGTGGGGCTCGAACCCGCAACCTCCTGGATGAGCGGCAGACACCTAAACCTCTACACCACCGCTCCCCTCAACATGTAACATTGTGTAGTGATATTCTACCAAGTTTGTTCACATCATGTCCCTAAAATCAAAATTGACCACGCCCGCCGGGGATAGTCTTTATACAGAGTTATTGGAGAACCTAGCTTCCAATTAGTTCCTATAACAAGCACTGACTTACCAAGCAACCACTGACTTCCTTAGCAACCGTAGACTTCCTAAGCAACAAGTGACTTCCCTAGCAATCAGTCACTTACCAAGCAACCACTGACTTCCTTAGCAACCGGTGACTTCTTTCACATCTACTGACTTTGTTAAACAACAATTGACTTCCGTAGGTAACTGCACTGGTACTCAGGTGAGAGATATAGGGTCATCATGGCCCTCTTGCAGGTTTCTAGACCAGTATTTCAAAATAACAGATAGATCTACATGAGACCATTTTCCAAGACCAAGATTTAAATATATTAGGGTAAGAAGTATTGGAATTCCTAAAGTCTGTCCTGCTGAAGCAAAATGACACTGCTACAACGACAATAGAACGTGCGTTACTTGTAGTATAAGGGAAAGACTACTGATTTTCAGAAGTAGATTTGATATACTTTTGTTTTCTTTTGAATTGTCAAAAGAAAACTCGTTTATCAACTATAACAGTACATATATTCAATAAGATTAGGTCATGTATAAGAAAGTAATTAAAATCTTGTTCTTAATCGTTGATGTATAATACATGTGTACTAAATTTATTCTATAGTAAATGTCTTTGAAAAAATTGTCAACTCAAAACTTTTAACAGAAAAAGCTGTTTCTTTTTAACACTGTCTAAGTATTTAGTAGTTATTGTTATTGTGTTATCCCTGTTGGTGTGGGTGTGCATATCATGGTTATTATGTCCATGCTGCTTGTTGTATTGCATTCATGTTTGTTTTAGCCATGTATGTACTCCATTCCAAAATAAATCTTATCTTATCTTAAATCTTTATTAAAATGTCGTAATATAGTGTTTTATCATATTTATGAAATTCTTTCTGCTATCACTCAAGAAATAGGTTTTATGAATGCAGTATGCTATTAAACAAAGTAATTGATACCCTGGTTATTTGTTCAATCTTATAACCAATTACAATAATTTCCATATTTCTACAAAAAATTGAAATTCCGCATTTTCTAAAAGCTTCGTATATGATTTTCCAAAAATCAACAAGATAACCGCAGTGTAGGAAAAATGCTCATTATCCTCAATGCAATTACAATGAAAGTATAATGGGTTCTGACTAATTTTCCAAGTAAAGAGATTTAGATTTGTAGCAACAATGCGATGAATAAGTTTGTACTTGTACTTTTTATTGTCCTTTATAGTTTTGTTAAGTATATAGTAAAATGCATCCCAATTAATTCTATTTCCAAATAAAGTTTCCAAGTATTTATGGATGCATGGATGTTCAAATATGCGTTTCAAAAAATCGTCGTATACGTGTATATTTTTATTAGTGATATACTTTAATGAATTTTTCGGAAACTTTTTTTGAACATCCTCGAACTTGAAGTTCGAGATTACGTTGTGTGTAATCGTGTAGACAATTATGAGTCAACTTAGGTAAAGCTCCATTTTTCACTGATATGACAGTCGATCGGTTGATGCACCGGTTAGCCGACCAGTCGATTAGAATTCTTAAAGGAATCTTAATGGTTAACCAATGAAAGATTCTTTCGCATTGAAATGTAAACGAGTTTTTTCTTATGTCTTAACACGTTATCTACAGCAGAAAATGATTGTATGTTGTTGCAATGATGTTGATTAAAAGGGCAACAAGACAATTATTAGCTCACCTCAGTGCTCATTGTAAGTTATGTCCATTGTGCGTCTTCATTTGTTGTAAACGACATCTCCTGATTAATCAACTGGACAATTTTGCGATTACTTTTAATGTTCCTTAGATAATCCTCTTTTAGATTTATTGAAATGAAGCAGACGCATGCAGAACTCTTGATGCCATCGACGATAATTTAAGTTTTGCAAACCAAACAGATGTCAACGTTTACCTGGGGTTGCCTTGACTGTGACCCTATTTCGTAATGTTTGAATCTGAAACAACACATTACGTACAAATGTTTATACAAATTTTAATATTTATACCTTGACTAGTAGTCCCACTGCTACAACCATGAAGTAGGACACTGTGCAGTGTTGTTTTATTTTTAATACTGAATTTGATGTGCCTTGTGCTTTATCATACTGAAGCTAGTGGACCAAAACCTTGCAATTGATTTTCAATGTTGATCTTCTTTAGAGAAATCTTAGTAATCATGAATGCATTGTACGGCATTCACTTTTCTATTGGAAAGTGCAATATACTCAGGTGAGCGATATATGGACATCATGACCCTCCTGCTTGTTTGTTTGTTTGATGTTGCAATGAGTAGAGTTTCAGTTGATTACGTATCATTAATCATTTCTGTGTCCTTCAAATCGAAGACAGTATATATTAATCAAGTTTTATAAACAATTGAATTGACTGTTTGTTAACTTGGCGGAAATCACATCATCCACTAAAATTAAGCATTGGTATAAAAAAGCAAAACACTTAAACCATTAATCAGGGGAAGCTATGCCTAAACTTAAAACTTACAGTACACTATAGTCGTACAGTTGTCCACATTGCTCGACTAAGTGCGATAAAGAGTCTGTAGGTAAAACTAAAGGGTATGGTTTTAACTACAAATTAGCGACATATGTTTTACATGTTTGCATTAAAACTGTTAAACACGGGTAATTCATCACAATTTCTGTACCATTGAAGACTGATTAAATAAGTTTCACAGATTTACCGCTTAACATTATTTAGTTATTGGCTCGGTGGGTTATAACTTCGGTCATTTATAATGACGGGGTTTAGATTTAGCGCAACACAGCCAAAACAGAACTTATACAGCATTCCCCACATATTTGATATTTGCGACTGTATATACGGTTTTTAATGGTCGCAAATAATTTTAACGGCGACGGCGTTAGTCGGAGCTGTTAAAACTGTTTGCGACCATTAAAACCGTATTATACGATCGCAAATATCAAAATCACTAAATAGTTATCCCTTTTCTAACGCACAATGTGTCTAAATGCAATAATTAAAACGCCGTTCGAATTTTGCGACTATATATACGATATTTAATAGTTGCAAATTCAAGCGACGTCACCAATCAGAAACGACGTTACATCGGTACTGCGTTAGAATATAGGAATAACTGTTTTGTAATTTTGATATTTGCGACTGTATATACGGTTTTTAATGGTCGCAAATATTTTTAACGGCGACGGCGTTAGCCGGAGCTGTTAAAACTGTTTGCGACCATTAAAACCGTATATACGGTCGCAAATATCAAAATCACTAAATAGTTATCCCTTTTCTAACGCACAATGTGTCTAAATGCGATAATTAAAACGCCGTTTGAATTTTGCGACTATATATACGTTATTTAATAGTCGCAAATTCAAACGACGTCACCAATCAGAAACGACGTTACGTCAATAACTGCGTTAGAACATAACTTATACAGCATTCCTCTGCACCTTAAGAGGTGTAAAATGCAGTGGTTGTGTTGGTCTCACATAGCATAACGCTAACTTTTTTGTTGAAACATGTTGGGAAATGTACAGTCATAAATTTCGTCATTTTTTGTTCATATCTATAGCGCGATAGGGTTCATTTTTAAGAGCAAGCAATGGTTAATCCTACTTTATTATTTTATCAGTTAAGTACATGTATGATAAAACGTTCTTCAATTTATAATATTTTTTTCTAAACTGATATACAACATACATGTATATTATTTTCATGACACTTGAACACTTTATTCTGATACACTTGTGATTAAATTTCTTGTTAATTTTTGCAGTTCGTACTCACACATTTTCTAACCAATAGTTTTCATCTACACTATTTCATTACAGTGCAATATAATAATATAAGTACATGCAACTAGTTTTTATTATTTAATTATGTTTCTGGTTCATTACATAACTTTTTTCTTTTCTAAGTTTAGATCCATCCCAGTTTCTGACCATTTTTTTTGTAGATGTGCTTATGGTCCGCCGTCCTTGTTCAATGTATGTGCTACGACCTGTTTTTTCTCTTTCATTTTGAGCATCAGTTATATAGTCATATATATTTCAGCTTGTCTAGCACGAAGCACTTAGTTGAGCTATTTGTATAAATTTTGAAGTATGTCGTTATCCTGCTTTTAATTTCTTCGAAATATATGATATCCTGCAAAATAAAAACTCTTGGACATACCATTGTACAAACAAGATCAATTTCAGTGACCAGTTTCTAATTATTGTAAAGAAGCATTATGAACATGGTTTAAACCCTGAAATGACCGTAATATTACCAATATGTGACCATGTCTGTAACATGGTCTGACGACTTATGGCAAATGGATAGTACCATCTCAAGACCAAATCCGACCTATCTGGCTATGTTTCGTCAATTACATTTGGAAATTTGGTTGGATTTGAACTAGATTTGTTTCAATTACTCACACAAAGTATTTCCATATCGTTTTCAGCACAGATATTTTTGTAGTCCTGTTCAAGCCTTCATGTTGTTCTTTTCCATCTGTCTTTCCTGGGTAACGAAGTTTCACCAATACAACAATAATCAGTCGCTTAGGTGTATCTTTTGAGTTTTGTATATCATTTTGTTTATCACCAAAAAATTGCTGTGAGGAATGACGCTATGAGGAAATGTATCTTATAGAAGCTGTGAGGAATTGTATGTTATTGAAGCTGTGAGGAAATGTATCTTATAGAAGCTGTGAGGAAATGCATCTTATAGAAGCTGTGAGGAAATGTATCTTATAGAAGCTGTGAGGAAATGTATGTTATAGAAGCTGTGAGGAATTGTATGTTATAGCAGCTGTGAAGAAATGTATGTTATAGAAGCTGTGAGGAATTGTTTGTTATAGAAGCTGTGAGGAAATGTATGTTATAGAAGCTGTGAGGAAATGTATGTTATAGCAACTGTGAGGAATTGTATGTTATAGACGCTGTGAGGAATTGTGGGTTATAGAAGCTGTGAGGAGTTGTATGTTGTAGCAGCTGTGAGGAATTGTATGTTATAGCAGCTGTGAGGAATTGTATGTTAAAGAAGCTGTGAGGAATTGTATGTTCTAGCAGCTGTGAGGAATTGTATGTTATAGCAGCTGTGAGGAATTGTATGTTATAGAAGCTGTGAGGAAATTTATGTTATAGAAGCTGTGAGGAATTGTATGTTATAGAAGCTGTGAGGAATTTTATGCTATAGCAGCTGTGAAGAATTGTATGTTATAGCAGCTGTGAGGAATTGTATGTTATAGCAGCTGTGAGGAAATGTATGTTATTGAAGCTGTGAGGAAATGTATGTTATAGAAGCTGTTAGGAAATGAATGTTATAGAAGCTGTGAGGAAATTTATGTTATAGAAGCTGTGAGGAATTGTATGTTATGAAAGCTGTGAGGAAATGTATGTTATAGAAGCTGTGAGGAAATGTATGTTATAGAAGCTGTGAGGAAATGCATGTTATAGAAGCTGTGAGGAAATGTATCTTATAGAAGCTGTGAGGATATGTATGCTTTAGCAGCTGTGAGGAATTGTATGTTATAGAAGCTGTGAGGAATTGTATGTTATAGCAGCTGTGAGGAAATGTATGTTATTGAAGCTAGGAGGAATTGTATGTTATTGAAGCTGTGAGGAAATGTATGTTATAGAAGCTGCTAGGAATTGTATGTTATAGAAGCTGTGAGGAATTGTAAGTTAGAGAAGCTGTGAGGAAATGTATGTTAAAGAAGCTGTGAGGAAATAGATATTATAGAAGCTGTGAGGATTTGTATGTTGTAGAAGCTGTGAGGAAATTTATGTTATAGCAGCTGTGAGGAAATGTATGTTATAGAAGCTGTGAGGAAATGTATGTTATAGAAGGTGTGAGAAAATGTATGTTATAGAAGCTGTGAGGAATTGTATGTTATAGCAGCTGTGAGGAATTGTATGTTATAGCAGCTGTGAGGAAATGTATGTTATAGAAGCTGTGAGGAATTGTATATTATAGCAGCTGTGAGGAATTGTATGTTATAGCAACTGTGAGGAATTGTATGTTATAGCAGCTGTGAGGAATTGTATGTTTTAACAACTGTGAGGAATTGTTTGTTACAGAAGCTGTGAGGAATTGTATGTTATAGAAGCTGTGAGGAAATTTATGTTATAGAAGCTTTGAGGAATTGTATGTTATAGAAGCTGCTTTTTGGAATTTCTTAACAAAATCCCAAAGAAAACTCTTAACACAAAGCGGGTGTTAATACTAACCTTTTTGATAAAAGAAGGGATCCTGGTATTATCCTTAAAAGGCTTGGAGGCAAGCATTAGAATGTGCATTGCAATATTTTCAAAATTTGAATTTATTTGACCGGATTCAAACTTAAAGCAGGTCATATACCACCAATTTGTTAGGAGCCTTCAGACCAAATATCATTTTGTTGCAGGATTGCAACACTTTCTTTTACAAAATCTATATGAAAATGTTTATGTTAAATTAATGAAAAATGAGAACAGACATAATCTGCTTATAAGTCCCCTACCGGTAATATGAACAGTTCGGGAACTATTAGGTTTGCGTTGTTCCATCTGTCCTTAAGTCCGTCCGCAAATTCGTGTCCGTTGTGTATCTTCCAATGCATCGACCGATTTCGATCTAATTTAACACAATGGTTACCCATACCACAAGGGCGTGTTATGCTCAACAACCAGCCACCTACTCCCAAGGCCGAGGTTACACTTAGGATATTACTGCATGCAATTTCGTTTCCAGTCAGTATATTCAACATGCATAGACACATTTTAATATAACTTCACACAATTCTTACACAGACTCAAGGGTCGTGTGATGCAAACAACCAGTCACCTATTCCCAAGGTCAAGGTCACACTTATGGCTAAAACCCTTTTACATGCAATTTCAATTTTGATCTGTAGCTTCCATTTGATTGGACCGATTTTGATATAACTTTACACAATTATTATCCATGTGATGAGAGGGTGTCATGTACAACTTAAGGACTCGAACCCACTTAGTTAGTGTTGTAATGCAATATTTCCTGTCCCCATTTTATGTTTTAGTGTATGTACTCAATTTCAATGCAAGTTCACAGGAGCGTTACCCGTGTAACGAGGATGTGTCCTGCACAAAACCCAGTCACCTACGACCTAGGTCAATGTCACACTTATTGTTATATAGCTGTATTTTCTGCCCCCTCTGTAGCTTGTTCATGCATTGACTGTAGTCCCAGACGTGTTACGCTTACTATAAAGATACTCAAACAACACCAAGCCACCTACTCTCAATGTCAATGTCACAGTTAGGTCTTGTAACTTAGTTTTGTTTAGCTGTATCTATATTGCCACGTGTTTATATAAACAAAAATATTACTCCGAACCGGTAGGGACCTCGTATTGCATGTCAATACCTCTGCTACATGTTTTGCTAATTCTCCACTTCTCTTTGTAATGCAATGTTTTTACTTGCTTAAATAATATTACCATTCTGTTTTAGCTTAAGGTGAGCTATTGTGATTGTCTGCTGTTAGTCGCCTGTCTGTATGTCGTTGTCCGTACATTGTGTATGCATTGAAGGCTGCATTTTCATTGGACTTTCATAAAATTTGGCCAGAATGACTGTCTTCATAAAATCTAGGTCGCGTTCTAAAATGAATCATATAGGGTTAAAAATAAGGTCACCCGGGCAAATCATAGAAAAACCTTGTGTATGTAATGGAGGTTGTATTTTTTAATGAATCTTCTTGAAAACCGTAATCAGTGTGATTGATTTGCTGAATTCTATGTTGACTTTTAATATTGGTTATCTGAGGTAAAAAAAATTAGGGCACCCGGTCAAATCATGAAGTTTGCATTTTCCCCTTGAATTTAATAAAACTTGGTCAGAATGACTACCATGATGAAGTCTAAGTCAAGTTAGAACATGGGTTGTTTAGAGTTAAAAACTAGGTAATCCGGACAAATCATAGAAAAGCCTCGTGTATGCGATACATATTGTCATTTTCATTGGATCTTCATGAATCTGGGACAATATATAATTGTCTTAATAAAATTTAGATCGGCTTAGAATATGGATCATCTGAGGTTAAAATCTAGGTCACCCGGTTAAATTATAAAAGAATCCCTTGAACTTCATGAAACTTAATCAGAGACTTGATGAAAAAAGGTCAAGTATGATTATGTGTCATCTAAAAACTAAGTCACCCGGACAATTAATAGACAAACATTGTGTAGCAAATAGAGGCTATATTTTTCATTTGATCTTCACGAAAAGTGGACAAAATGAGTGCCTTGATTAAATCTTAGTTGAACTTGAATATGGGTTATCTAAGGTGAAGAAAACTAGGTCACCCGGTTAGATCTTCGAATTTGTGTATGCACAAGAAGCCTTGTGCGTGCAATACATATGACATTAAAACCCAGACGTTATAAAACTGATTTTCAGGGCAAAGTTCGAATCTTGGTTATCTGGGGTTAAAAATTAGGTCGACCAGGAAAGTCAAAGAAAATCTTTATTAACACTCAAAAGGCCGCGTTTATTACCCAATTATCATACAATTTAATCAGAATATTAGTCCTTGTGATTTCTAGGTCAGGTTAAAATCAGGGTCAATAGGGGTCAAAATCTAGGCCACATGGTCATATAAAAAAGAAAACCTTGTTACTAATCTAGAGGTTACATCTTATATCCAGTCTTCATGAAAATTAGTGAGACTGTTTGTGCAAATGATTTCTTGATCATGTTCGAAACTAGGTTACTTGCGGGAAAAAACTATATCACTTAAACAAATCAAATTACACCTTGTTAACAGTCTCTCTCTCTCTTTCTCTCTCTCTTCTCATCCTTCCTATTACTTTTCCAAAACCTTATATAAGTTCTTTTTTTCATCCTAAATAGATTTATATATCATTTTATCACTCGAATTTGCTTTCAAAATTGTACAATTCTAGTACAAAGAAGTCTTGTCAGGGAGAATAATTTTATAAGACATGTTGTCTTTCATTCTTATCCTTTTCCATTATGTATATTTGTAATTGTTAAACTGTGTGTATACATGTGTATATTGGAATAGAATATGTTTAAACTAACAGTCTGGAACCCACATTTAATACCCAATCTTTTTTGAATTTGGTCAGTATTTTGTATGGATCACATTTTATTAACACTGGATCATCAGGTAAATTCCAATGAAAACCTTGTTGAGAAGTCAAATTTTATAGTCAATCATAATGTTAATTGGTCAGAATGTGCATCTTGTCTAGTTTAAACAGAATGTTTGTGCTTATATATAATTTGATGACAGCAATTTTGACATCGTCTAAAAGGGAGTTGAATCACAATGCGTAATTGTACTGTATATATAGTTAACAAATTACATGTGATGACGTTGTGTTTTTGATAATTTGTGTTCACAACTTTGCTTGTACATTAAAAAGTACCAAAGTTACAACTAAAGTTTATCTATTTGTATAAGACATTTATTATTATGTAATACAGTATATAATCATGAAAATTCATTTTGGACGATCCGAGTCAAAAATTGAAACTTACCCCAATTTGTCGGGTATATTTTAATTTGTTATCAACTACATGTAAACAAAAGAGATAATTCAGTCTCAATTATTTCCAAATTGTTTTGAAATAATTCTTTGTGTTTTAAACATTTTTCTCTGGACTATATTGTAATATGACAATTTTAAACAGCAATGTAACTTTAACACGCCGAAAAAATGTAGTCACAAAGCAATAACGTAGATAATTGGACAGTACAGCACAAGAGTAAAAGATGAGAATGTTTGTAACATAAATCTTTATGTTGGAATCCAATTCTTATCCCTCATTAAAATAAGTTTAGTCAGCTCTAACCCACTCAAATTCATCTCTTTCCTTAAGGTTTCTTTCGACATCTTTTCAAAGAAGGCTCCATTCAGTTTCTCATTCTTACAAAAGTTAGCGAACGCTTGCAAACCACAAACGTTTAGTCTATCAACCAACTCTGTGTTAGTCAAGTCTTTAAATAGCGTTCTTGAATCTGTCGATGACATATTCAGTTCATCGATCTCGTCATAAATTCTGGGATTCTCATCACTTTCTTCTGCTTCAGAGGGTGATAAAGATCTTTGTTCAACAGCTGCCATGGTCGTTTTACTAGCCGTAGCTTTCATAGTTGCTTGTTTAGTAGACATATACTCTTTAAACTCTCTGAAGTTCCTTCCAAGTGTTCCTTTTAAATTTGACATCAATTTCTTGGCCGAATTCTTTCCCTGAAAGAATAAAGGTTTGTTACACTGAGGTCCTCAAACTGTGTTATGAAAATTATTTTCCATGTGCTGGCCCGTTCAGGTAAAAACTTGTAGTAGAATAAAAAGCTACTATTTAAATGGCTATATCCATTAGACCAACATACTCCCTGCACCAGAACTAGATTATTCTTTGAACTCGTAGAACTTCCAGCTCGAAATACTTCTGTTTAAAAGTTCCGACTTAACAAGCAAATACAAAAATGATGTACCAGATTCTTGTGTTTAACTTACCACTGAGCGTTTCCCAGAATCTGTAAATAAATTTTAGTTTAATCTTAGTTTATGGCATTTATTTTTGAAAAGTTGAAATATAGTTAAGCTGGTTAAATTTTCTTTGAATAAATCTTTATAATTTTTTTTTTATATAAATTCTTCACATTTGATATTCAGAGTAACCCTAAAATATTTAACCATTTATTGAATGTTGCAAATGTTTCATTTAATTGGTGAATTATATGCATATAACACAATATTCATTGAAAATACTAAAATTATATTACTGTTCAAAGAAATCATGATATAATAAATATTGCTCCTTTTTACAAATTTATTGATAGCAATCCCCTTTAGTGTATGTTCCCCATTTATACTAAACAAACACATACCTAGATCGCTGAAGTCCATTTCGGCCATACTAAAACCCACATAGTCACCCAAAGCTGAAAAGGTGTTGAAACACTTTACTATAATCTACTTTCATACAGGTACTTTAATATATAACTGAAATAGATCATGTCATAAATAGTATGAAACCTTCTTAAACTTAAGCCAGTGATTTGTTTATTCATTGTTTTCACTATTCAAGCACCGAAGAGAGAATGTTGAATATTTTGAAACATGGTACACTATTTTAGACAGAAGACGTTTTGGTTTTACTGTGTATTATTGCATGTAGACAAACAATGCATCATAATACGTACAAATGCATGTGTACAAAACATTTTGATTTGAAGAAAGAAACTAACGCATGGACATTTTGGACATACTAATCTGCAGTCTTTTGAAGCAGTAAGCAGCCATATAGTTTTAGAAACAAGCAGTGTCTTGTAATTTTCCATTTAGCTATAATCATTATTCTAGTATCACTGTAGTGAAAATGATTTGGAATCATTCTTTGCGAAAAGAACGGAGAATAGCAAGGTGTTTGGTTTTAAGGTTTTAATTTTAATTCAATATTTGAGCGTATCATTTCATTAACGCCAGAAGCATAGACCAAAAGTTATAAATTACAAGAATAAAACTGTCATTTTCATTTTAAGCTATTTATAAATTATATGGAATGCTAAAAGTAAGTTTAAGTCCTTGCTGAAAATCATACACACTTATATGTTATACGATCAGTTAGTTAGTAAACGTTTGTAGGCTTCTGGTCATTTAAACATATTCAATTTGGCCAAAATTATAACTTGCGCATAAAATTCACACAAAATTAATATAATACTTGCCAGTGAGCACTTCAACCTTACCCGGACTAGCAGTAATGTCGCTTGACCTCTGATAGTCTCCCTTTCCTCCTGAACTCAATGAAACTGCTCTCTTCAAATTGGCTGATTTCTTTATTTGACCTTTGGAAGATACTTTCTTCTTTGCTGTAAAATATGCATACAACAAAATGAATGTATCTCTGTGTTCATAGTTATCAGCAAATTGGCTACTTTGTACAAAGTTTTTAACAAATGGGTTGCTTTCTCCAAATTAACTGTCAACAGATCAAATTAAGTGCAGCCCAGTCAAAACTAGTTGACGTAGAATGAAACTCAAGATTTTCGATAGATTCCTGCTTTTTTTAACATACAAACTTAATATTTTCCAAATATTTATGACAAACTTTAATACACAATTATTGTACCGACCACTAGCTAAATTTATCACTTAATTTCACAGTTACCAATGCAGCAGAGTCTTATATATAAATAATACCAAGATCCTTCCTAATTGTAAAGTTCAAAGGAAGAAGTGTGCTAGAAAATGGCGCTACGATCACTAAATATGCAATAGAACTTGACAGTGCCAAACATTTCGCATGCTGAGGTTTCTTCAAGAGTTCGTTACACAATAAGGATAAGGCTTAAACACAATATTTCACTTTATACAGTTTGAAAATTTATGGTGATTATATATATACTTTATAATTGTATTGCAATTTCTTGACCAAAACTTTGACTGTTTATTATGGGAAAATATTTCATTCCATGCGTTTTAATTGTTTTATGATTATACGTGCAAACTTTCATTAGAATCAGTTAAAAGTAGAAAACTATAACACAGACCAGAGTTCACTTAACTAAATTTGTCAACACACACCACTGTCAATCTCAAAGTCTTATAACTTTGCATGACTTCGATCTTATCTCACGTAAAAGTGTTATACGGTCTTTTTTTATTGCGAGCAAAAATCGTCACAATATCTTGAAATTTGTGTTAAGTAAATTAACTTTAAAATCATAAATAACAAAACATTTGCAAGTATCATTACTTAACCGAATATTTAACGTATACAATGTACATTCCAGTCATTATCGGTAACATCAGCGTTTTAAAATATGATTACAATACCATAAAACATTTAATACATTGAAATTTGTCTAATGTTGTTGCCGTACAATGAATCAGCGGACAGCAAGTTATTACAGAAGGATTCTTTGTTGATTATTTGTGCTAAAATGATACACTTTGAAATAAACTGTGTTCTTTAAACTTGTATTAATTTATCATTTTAAGTTCATTGAACACATTTCTTAAGTTTGGAGAATATAATCTGCTTGATGTATAGAGTGCTCTTTAACGACCGTTTTTATCGTTTTGTTTTGTCGTTTTTACCGGCGGACAATTTACCTCGCCATCGTTCCTTACTACAAACAGTACTAAACTAATGAACAGTCCATTTTTTAACAATAAGTAACATGGGCAGTCGTAATGCTCGAATTTATGACTCTCAATATAAGAGATGTTATAGTGACTCTAACTAACAGTATACGGGATCAATTTATAGAACATTTAATTTGTAATAATAGTTATTTTTGAAAAAAGAAATTACGTATACAATATGAATTTATTATCGTTATCGAGCAAGCTGATAAACATGCAATCTTCAAAAAAGGTTCATAATAAAGGGAGGGTACTGACAATTACGAAAGCGACTCAGTAAATTTTCAACCGGAGTGGTCTCCAAAAATTAGTTCGATAAATAAATAAGATTGAAGAAATAATAAATGTGTCCCTGTATTTTATCTCTTAATAAAATACAGTCAGGAATTCGGATGCGTAGTAATTAAATCACGAGTGCGTAGCAAAGTATTAAACGAAAAAATACAGAGACGCATTTATTATATCGATTCTAACAGGAAATAGTCTTTGAAAAATACAACGAACTATGTTCGACGCGTAGCTACATTTCATAATAGCTTACAAGCACGGAATGCGATTGGACGCGTGCGATCTTTAACCCACGTTTTGCCCGTGGGAAACGTAATGTATTTTATCATTAAATAATGTATAGCTTCATTCCCTCTATATCTATAATACGCTATGTATACCTATATCGGTACAGCGAAAGCATAACAGGAATTTCATTTCTAGAAATGGTACGAATTTTAAGGGGACGTAAAAACGGTTTAAGTTCCGAAAATTACGTACAGACGGTGCATCGTTATAAGTATGTTATCGTATCGTCCATGGGTGCGGACAAATTGAAATCTTCCATGGGTAATCGTTAATTCATTAATTTTATTGCTGTTAGTATTCAATTAAATACTCGTACATACGTTTACCTATGGTCGGGCTTCGCCCGTATAAGAAAAGTTGTGGATCGTGTTAGAATATATCGTTAACAATTGTGTAGGTCGACCTTATGATGCAATGTGATTTAAACTGGATGACTTCGAAAAAATACTAAGAAAAGCATTTATACTTCAATGGTGTAATTTACAGTTAAGCTGGTATTTGATGACGCGACGTGAAACACAGTATTGCAGAACGCAGAAATGGTAATGGCTTATGATTAAAATTAGATTACATGTGATTTAAAAACGATTTTATACGTGTGTAAATATTATTTTATTAAGATCGAATCAGTGGTCTAGTGGATAACGCTTTGGATTTGTAATCCAGGTATCGGAGGATCGATCCACCGCTTCTCCATTAACATTACTTATGGTCTTCCGAATGAGACCTGTGACCTTAAACTGAGGTCCGATGTACCGGTGCTGTGCACCGGGCATGTTAAAGAACCAGGGGATGTCTCTTAAACGGGACGCGTTCTGTATCGTGCGCTTTCTCCCGAAACCAAAAATAACTAAACTCTTCTGGGGACGTCGGTCATGTGGTTTATCCAGTACAAAAGATAAAACTCGAAAATATATACATTGTTCTTTTAAATGTTTGCTTTGCATGTTTTTATGGCATCAGTTGAAACGCAGTAGATTTTCTGCCAATTAGTTTGTATAGTAGGTTGGCACACGACTGAAATCCGGGAATCTGACGATCCTTGCACTTGAATAAATTATATAGATATCATAGAATGAACTTTTTGATAGGCTGCAACTTGTAATGTACAAATGTATTTACTTTTGGTAGCTTCAGGATATATGTAGATGTCATCAGAATCCGTATCATCTTCTTCTTGCTTCTTCGATTGTTTCAAATCTTGAACTGGTCCGTGTCCTATTAACAAAGCAGGAGAATTAGAAAAAGATTACGTGTACACAAAAGCATATCAACCACATAGAGCACTTTCATTGGACTGAACAAAGCAATTAAAGCAAAAGAAAAGAAATCCAATTATGTAATAATTATGCATACTTTGGTCAAAACATATTAGAGTCTAGTATATTGACCATGTTAGCGGAATTTGATAGATCAAGCTCATTTTAAATTACTTTAGATAAAGTAGCCTCATATTATTTAAGCTTGAGATGTGTTGACCACGTCTGCGTCTATCATTCCAGTGAATCACGTTTGTATCACAAAAGCGACTTGCTATATGGATTGTTGCTGTAAAAAAAGTCGCGGGCTATGGCTTTACTAAAATCAAAATACCTTCCTAAAACGTTATACTATCAAATAAATACCCGGTTCAATTCCGTCGCCAAATGTTTCATGCCATTTGTAAGATTTAACTTCCATTTCGTAATATTGTTTTCTTCTATTCTTGAAGCATATGACCACTAACATTATGTTTGAATGTTTTATCTACCCATGCGTCATCGGGAAAATGACGAATTGTTGCTTGCTTGATTTTGTTTTACATACTTTTGATTTTTGAACTTTTGCTATAAAATAATAGATTTTTAATACTGTTGATTTTGAGCAAAAATGGATATAAGGATATTTAAATAAGTATATGAAGAATCACGTTTATTTGCAACTGGTAACTAACGGTTACACATTTTAGACATCCTCGCTGTAGTAATGCCTGACTGCAAGCAAACATTTTTGCAGCAATCGTACCTCTTTTTTCTTCATTCATAATCAACATTATTAGAACAAAAATGTTTAAGGTACATAGAGAAGGAATCAGTGTTTAAAAAAGCGAAGTGAAATAGCAATGTTTTTAAAAAATCTTAAATTCAGACTTATTTCAACAAAGCATTTTGAGACTTACAGTCATAAATAATATCGAAAAAACTTCTTTCTTTATTTGAGCTGTTACACATTAGAATGAATGCCAAGTTGAAGCTTTAACTGAAAATCATACAAACCGACATTTGTATCAATTCTAAGTCGTTTTTTAAACAGTTTGTGTATACAGTTAACGTTCTTCGGGTAATTTTAACATGATTTCAAATGGCCCACCGGCTTATTTCCGCGAAAAGTTGATGCGCGATAATTAAAAACCGATGAAACCGCGTATCTTGCCTTGCATAAAAATTACCCGATTTACGTTATACATTTTGTACGGAAAGTTTGATTTAGTCAAACACTCTTATATTGACCATTACCTTAACTTATACAAAAAAAATATTATGCGCGCAAGTGTTAGTTTCATTCTTACCAAGAAATGTCGTAATGGGTTTGTCCGGCACTATATAATCTCCTGTTTCATACGAACCCACCGAAACAGATCTCTTCATTATGGTTGGTTTCTCTTTGTGAACTTTGGCTGCTGCTTTCTTCTTAACTGTTAAACATACATACAAATAAATTTGTAATTTGATCCAAGTTATCCGTACACAGAGTAAATTAAATGGAGACCCGTTAAAAATGTAGACGAATCTAACTCTTAGTCTAATATTTGCGATATATTTCTATTTTCTAAATACTCTAAATGCAAAATATCTATGGAATACTTTAATATTCATATTAAGATTATCAACTAGATGTACCTCTATAGATTGTCATTATTGTACAAATATTATTCCAAGTACTTTTCGAGAGATAAGGCAAATAATGTGAAAAATCGAAGATTTTGACACTACAAGAAATGTTGAATATGCTCACATGCAAAATTTACTCGAACGCCTCGATGATTATGTAAATTCATATTCATATTCAATTCAAATTATTCAATATCTAAAACGTATGGTGATCATATCTCCTAAGTCTTACCTAATTTATTTGAGCTAAGTCATAGATAAGGACGACATAGAACGATGCTTATAAAAATATTTCATTACATTGTATAATTATCACATATGCAAAGTTTAATTGATATTCATTTAAAAAAAACTAGTATAATATTTCAAACAAAGTTTCACTTAAATAAGTACGTTAACATATGAATCAAAACTGTCCCATAGCTAAGAATGCCATCATACTTGGATCACTTTTAGAAAATGTCATACCATCTTGTAATGGTTTAGTAGGTTCAGGTATAAGGTACAAGTTTTCAGAGTCTATGTCATCCTGTCCTTAAGTCTTCGATTGTTTTAAATCTTGCACTTTTCTATGAACTTAGAACAATAAATTTGAATTAGATTAGAGGTTGTTGCATACAAAGGCATGTCCATCCCACCTTTGTAAATTACTAATAAAAACAAAATATGTATGAAAATCTTTCAATATGAAAGAACTTACAAAGTTCAGTTTAGGTCTTGCAAAGTCTATACTGAGGACTTGATTTTCATCACAGCAGGTAGAAAAAAAACGAGTAACAGATAAAAGCTTCACAACTGTAAGACCGTACACGCATTTAATTGATTTTTATCAAAGGTCCTGCAGTGTATTTTCATTTGTCAAACACTTGCAAAACACCTTCTTCCAGGTAAGTTCGTTTTTATACGATCAGTCAAGCAGATTGTATAAAATCAAGTTTACAACCTGTAAAATTACGTTTCCTGTTTCTGAAAACAACCAATCATTATTTTGTAATTTTGCAAAATTAATGCGCCTCTTCAATACTTGAATGCACATCATGCTGCTTTGTATCATGTTACCAGTGATAAAATCTTATTCAATTTAAATAAAATTGCCGACAAGGTCTATTATAAAATCTGATTCAGGAAGTGTTTGGGTATACTTCAATGTCACAATAGGCAAAGAAATAAAGAAATATTTACGTGTGGGTGCTGCAAGGTTTCCTGGTTTAGGGGGTCGTGGGGGTGGTTTGTCATCGCAGTCTGTATCCCTTGGCTCTGCGTTTAATAGTAAAATACAAATCGACTCAAGAGATACAAATACATATCTAATTGAACAGTAACTGAAAGAACGGATCTACAGTAGACGCACACAAGCGTAAATAACAAAATTAGAAAAACAAAAATAACAAACAGGGAATGCCACGTACCAATGCACATATCAGTAATTGGTTTTTGATAAAGTTTACAGTATATCTAAAGTGGGTGGGTCTCAAAAGTGTCATTACAACAATGTTTTTTATAACTCAGTCCTGTAATATTAGACGTCTGAATATCAAAATTATTCAAATCAATCTTCTCTGATTGTCACAAAGCAGTTGCATATTGTATTACCTTCAGGGGAGATGATCTTTATTCCTGGTGTCATTGCAAAATCAACGTAAAGGCAGCCATCGACAACTTCTTCAGTTCTCGTGTTTGAAACATTTCGCACAAGAAACACTTGTTCATATATATCATCTGTCACACCTTTCAGTACATTCACTTCGATATCGCGTATCTCAGGATTGTCAGTAGGTAATACTACCAGGGTTCTTTGACGAAATCTTTCAGTATCCATTGTCTCCGATTCTTCTAAACGTTTGTAATGACCGACTAAAACATTCTGGGTAACCAAACGATTCAAGCGTAGCGTTTCTACAATCAAAAGAACATTTTCATAAAGCCTGAGTAGTAAATACAGAAAAATTTCAAGTTTTTAAAAGAGGAAGATAACTCATGTCTGATTTCTCGATTACAAAAATTAAATCAGTAATTCAACAAAATAGCATTTTGTATGAAAATATTGGGAAAAAACAGTTTTTCTTTATTGTAATTTTACTTTTTTTTCTTTTCATTTTTTTAACCTGTGATTGTCCGCATGTTTTCAATTCCTTCCATTAGATCCTGTGTGTAGACACGTTTTATATCATTGTCCACGAATTTCACATGCTGTGGGAGACTATATCTATAAAAAAATGAATATTTCATTTCACGTAGATTTCCATAAGCATAAGCCATGTAAGCATGAGCTTAGCAATGTTGAATACAGACCGGGTCATACAATATATTTAATTAATTATAATAAATTACAGTTTTTCAACTAATTGAAAAATAATTAGTAATTGAGGCAGAAATCAATTATATTAATTGTAATTAATTAATAAACCAAACAAAACAAAAAATTGTCAATTAAATTCAATACTCTCAATTACATGCAGAAAAGTGTCACAAACATATATATGGCAAAAAACAGGTTTTGTGCAGTAGCTGTTATCACCTGGGGGTATAAATTTCACACTTGCTGTCATCTAAAGAGGTATTAAGTAAATGGTGTTCACTGACAGACAGTAAACTTTGAAATGTTCAAGTTTTCAAAATTCAATGAGGAATTCTAAATCTGCATTTTTAATATGCATTGATAGTAACATAATTCTATGTGAAATTGTGAATATATTGCCAAATAATTAAAAAATAATAATGCTTTCCTTAAAATAATTGTAATTAATTAATTACTCTGTAAAAAGCATGTAATTATAATTGTAATTTAATTGAAGAATTTCTGTTTTAATTGTAATTAATTAATTACTTTTAAAAATAATTGAAGCCAGGTCTGGTTGAATAGACGCAACAACAAATTCAAGATGAGTTTGCTGGTTTGAGTCATGTTCTACTGGCGATGTAATAAGGTGGTGCGATAGCTATGATATTATATTTTTCTTCTTATGTTTGAAGCGCACCGGAAGTCTATGCAAGATAAATTTTCTCTCAACCCTTTACGATACGTTTAATTGTGAGTCTCAAAACTAAACTGAATACAGATGATTGAAGTATACATTGTAACTATGGTGTCGGAGAACGCGCCCTTTCGCACGCGAAGTATCCGTTCTTTCTCTGGGCAGTGAGGCCATTAAAGTATTGAAGGTAAAACTAATACAAAACGGAAAGTAGTTCGATAATGAATAATATACAATACACATATGAAAAAATCAATGAAATAGAAGGATTGAAAGTACAGACGGAGAGAAAATTAAATGCAATTTAGACTTATTAGTCTCATGTATAATATTGTATACCCCCAATATTTGAAATTGTAATCAGTAAATTCTTAACTACAGATATATTTAAGTGATATACAGTATTTTCACAATCTTCATTCAATTTGATAATATAAATTTCAGCTTATCGGTGCACATTTAAATCGATTGTCTACAATCTCACGTCCTCTGTTCACTATCACATTCATGCACTCTTGACTTTGAATTCTATGGTAATACGTTATTTTTATGGTTTCTACCTTATGGAGTTTGGGCACCTTGGGTCAAGGTCAGTGTCACTGTGGCTTAAAATAGACAAAATGGTTCCCAGTTAATTTGCTTACTTATAGTGGAATTATACACATGTTTTTTTTCAAGTAAAAATCTGAAATAGGTGTGTGTAAAAAAGGGTAGAGGAAATAATAGCTTTTAACCCAATACACCAAACTCTTCCTGCTACCAGTACGAAATAATAACTTTCCAAGTATTACTTTTCCTATTTTGACTGGGAGAGTCAGTTAAAAACAAACAACTGCATGTAGGAGTTGCTTCCCTTCCACTGTCGAAATCTCTACCATTAACAACAATAACACAAGGGAGATCGATGCGAAAATTAGTCCCAATGTTTTATTTCTAAAGCACGAACTTCAAATACTAATGCGGCATTATCATTAGTTTAACACATTAAAATGCATAGCAGCCGAAAATTGCTTTTACAAAACTGTAACCAAAAGTACACTATGTGCTGTAAGATGAGCATAATGTCACTTTAAGAAATATTTGTTGTTGTGAAACTTGACCTCTTGGTTGCTGGTTTGGGGACCTGCTTTGGGTAGCATTTAGAACTACTGTCAATGTCATGGTTACAAACAAAATAGCCAGTCATTATGAACATATTATCAGTCAGCTTTAATGTACCCACTTTTCAATGTGGTTAAATTAGTTATTCACTAATCCCTTCTTACTATTTGGACAATGTAAATGAAATCTAGTTACGACCAGGCAAAAATAAGTAACATTTATGAAATAATAATATTATTACTGTCTTTTCAACATTGGAAAAGTGCCAAGCATGTTATTTTTAATAACAATTTCATTAAGGAATAACATATGATCCTTGTTTAACTTAAGAGTGTGGTTCGTGTTCTTAGTTTTGCTTAAAAACTACAATAAATTCAGAATGTTCTCTCATTGGAATATGATGCTGTAGGAAATTGATGACATGATTTTCTAGTAAATTCTGGTTTTAGTGGAATGTCGTTGTTTATTGAATCATAACTTAACTGACCTGTCAATTGCTTCCCTTATTGTGTATTCATTTTGGTCCTGTTCTGTCCGGAATTTTCCTCTTGCAGTAAAAGGTACAGCAACAACCAATGGTCCGCTGTGGTGCTCAAACTGTATGACCAATTGATCCGGTTTCGTCTCTTTGCTATTCATAGATCCAGGAATTATCCTATCTAGTTCTATAGTGGTCCCAGTCTGAATAGTAATAGGTACATTTTCTTCCCCTGTCACACACAAATTCTCTCTTACCTTTGCATATCTAGGAAAGTCGGTCGCTAATTCTCGTACATTTTCATAATTCTTTATGCGCCTTAGAACTTGAAGCTTTCCTTTGTAATTCAATGGCACAAGAATTTCATTTTCTAGTTCAACGTAGTCGGGGTCGCGACGTTTTGAAGCCGTTTCGACCTTGGCAAAGTTTGCAGCTACCTTATGTAATACCATTTTTGAATCTATTGACAATATGTCTCCTTGTGAAAAGCCTTCGGCATCCGTTTCAGAATAATATCCTTCATTCACATGGATGACACATGGGAGATCGAACTTTCTTTCGATTTCGTCTAACCGATATGTCTGTTCGGTCCATTTCATTTCGGAAGCCATTTTATTTTTGCAGTAAGAAATGAAGTGAACGTTTTAAATAACGCACTTCTTCGTTCTTATCGCGTGAATGCACACACTCTTTGTCAGTAAACAAATGTGACCTGAAATATATCTCTGGTGTTATGTAAAACTTCCTTGTTAAAAATAACTTAATTTAAAGCGTTTCAGTGTTCTATATTTTGCTCTGTCCCTGCCAAATTGTCCATGTTTATTAAACTCGTTTGTGTGATTACACTTTCAGCTTAAGAGTTTGGACAGGGTTCAGTCACTTCTAATTTTGCTTTTACATGCAAAGGCTTTTTGACTACGTTCATTATTCTGTCGTACGCCGGAAAAATATGATAGATAGGTGCGCGCGTACGCAGGATTAACAAAATTGTTAGTTGCGTGCGAACACTGGATGAAAAAAAATAGTCGCGTGCGTGCGCCAGGTGGATGGATTGAAACTACTTCGTCAGCTTCATAAGTGAAATTGTTTCGTGTTTACAGCGTAGCAATAAAGTTTTTTATATTCAACACAAATGCGTATTTGATGTTTATCACCCCAACATAACGCCTAGAACATATCCTTCTGAAAAATCATAAAAGACTGAAAGTTTTTGAATCTGAATAAATTATAAGCTCCTTAAAACGTTCCTGTCAAAATATCTTTAAAAATCCTATGATTTACAAATTTGCTAGATCTCAAATAGCTGATGAATGACGGATGGGTTTGGTCACTTACAGAAAATAAATCATTGTTGTGTTTGCCTGGGGTGCTGACTTGGGGAACTGAGATAAAGTAGGCAAGTTGGTTTTAAAAAGAAACAAAAAATGCGCTGCCCGGTGGGCCTTGCGTGGCCCGTATCTTTAACATTTTATAAAAAAAGGCTGTGCGCATGCAAAAACACGCATTCATCAGGTTCCTCTTTCGCTTCCGTAAGTCTCTACTAATCTTAAGGGGGCAACTCTATTAAATACAAAATTTTTACCCGGTTTGGACAACATACTCTAGTAATTCTGAAGTGGGAACTAACTTTTATTTCTTTGCATACACTATCTAAACTTTAATTCTATTTGGAAGTTTGTTATGTTTCAGAATTGGTATCAGTTTTTAACCACTTCTAATGTAGTATGTCATACTTTAGGATGAAATCTTAGAGATAGTGGTATTTCTATCATCATCAGAATAATTATTACGCTCCTTATTAATACCCAGCCCACTTTACTAAAATTCATTTTTTTCAATTTTTGATAAATGAAAATGTCATGATTAAGGAATAATAAGGTTTTTCAGATATTTTACCTTTAGTTTGATTAAAACCTTTGTTTTAGAATGCAAAAATAAAAAATGGGGGTCAATGTGCATATAAGAAAGAAATTCAATAAAAACTGACAAAAAATGTGTTTTTTAGATTTCGACGAGCTTTGAGATATGACGGCATAGGTCTGTAACAAATAACTGTAAAAGAAACTAGTTATTAACTGATTTTTATATCCTAACAATTTTTCTTGTAATACAGGTTGAATTGAGTAAATATCTTAAACGGTTTTAGAGAAATGACTATTTTTGTACCCCTACCCCCATTTTTGCATATGACAAAATATGTCAATTTAGTCTCAAAAATGTTCAATTCTTTTACACTAAAACATTCCTATTGTGTCTAAGTTTACTACTGCATAATTGTTTTTTTTCCAGTTAAATCATCATTTTTGAAATATAACAAATGTAAAGTATTTAAAAAGTAAGTGCAAAAATCAAAAACCTCACCAGTGACCCCCCTTAAAAATACTTTACATTATCTCCTATTTCAATCAATTCATAAGAGCTATAGTGTCTTACTTTACAGCTATCGAAGATTTAATAGGTACTTGACTGTTTTACTTTGAAGGTATTATTTTAAAGGGAATTCTCAATGGCGTACGTATCATTGTTTAAACATGAAAATACTTTTCTTTCCAGTTCATACTCTAAAACAACATAACTCAAATAAGACAATAATGAAAAAAATATTAATACGGAAACATAATTATATATTTTGGAAGTATTCGTGTATTTAAGATAGGTATAAATAGTCATTCAAGAAATCATTAGAAACCATTATCTATGTTTTTGCTTTTATTTCTTACAGTTTTGATATGTATTAACCCCATCATTATTTGAAAACACAGAGAAATAAAAAATATGTTTTCTATGAGTAAAATATGAGTCCTCTATACATCAGTGGTTATTGCACTGGACGCAAGAGCGGAAGGTCGTGGGTTCGGACCCCGTCGGAAGCTGGACTCTCCACTCCATTTCATTTCTAATCATTTCTCATCATCTTTTGACAAAAACTGCCTTGTCAAATTTCAAAGTTTCTTCATTAGTACCGAGTACGTCCTGCTAACTTGTGACAAAGTCCGAATGTAGGAACGCTGGTAAACGGAAATGCTAAGGCTATAAACTGGCGTTTTCGAAGTATACAGTGACATAGTAGCTAAGTAATAGCCCAGTAATAGCTAAGTAAAGTGTGAAAGAGTACCGTAGAGAACCATGGGGAAAATGTATCCCGTGTCAAAAAGCGCATACAGAGAAAATTGAGAAAGTAACAATTGCAGATGAAAACCAGGTGAAAAGTGAAAATCACAGTACAAGTAGAAAAGGAATATACAGAAATGTTCGGTTAAGAGTACGTGAGAACGGATAGCCGATGACAAGGACATGCAGAGAGGAGAAGGGAAAAGTGAGAGGGCAGAGATAGGATATTAGGCAGACCAAAAAAACGTGTTTTTTTTTATTTTCAGATATTACACCATGTGATCGTCCATAAAACTATCAAGATGCATGCAAACAGATTGTTGGAAAAAAAGTTAGACTATGAATAATGAAGATTTCCAGAACAGTCCGTCCTTGCTAAAAACGAAAACTACAAAGTTCATTTAAATCTTCACCGAAACACGCAAGTATCTTCATCAAAACAATGATCATTGAATAAAACGTAACAATCTGAAACTGGAATCGGATTATCCGTGTTATAAGATGAGACCTTGTCAAATCAGTTGTCAACACTTCCACTAGTCGTTTTAAAAGAATTGGAGAAAAGTGGTAAGTTTTATGTCTTTCAAGTTGGCTGCAGACAAAACAGTTTCAGAAACATTGAATTTATCCTTAAGTGTGAAAATTTCAGAAAGCTAACATTCGATGGGTTTTGTATCATTTTTATTATCAACACAACATTTATCGGCCAAGCACAACCTTCTCAAACAGTTTTTGGACAGCAATTTATTTGAAATCAGATATGTTTTCAAAGATTTATAATCAGGGCCAGTCAAGCAACTGGATACATGTATGTGCCTACTCCAGGGTTTTCAGAACAGCCGTTGCTAGAAGAGTGTTCGTTTTCGCTATTCGTCGTGTGTGAGAGTTTTTAACCAGATTTTTCAACGAAAATTTGGTTGTTATAGAGTATTCCTGGTTGTGGTATTTCGGGCGGGTGTCAAAGATTGGGTTTACGTTCAGTAACTTTAGTTATAAGTGTTCAATTGCAATGCAACTTGGTATGTATGTAGCTTCCTAGGAGAAGAAGCTTGGAATAGCATTTGTGGTCATTAGGGTCAAGGTGAAGGTTACTATTACAAAAAAATAGAAAAATGGTTTCCGCTCAATAACACGAGTAAGGAGTGACCCTTTGCAATGAAACTTGATCTGTAGGTAGCTTGCATAGAGACGACCAGTTTATGCTCAATAAGAGCATGACATTTTGTGATTGAATTTCGCATATAACTTATATGAAGACAAGCGGTGCCCTTACTATGTTGACAATCACTTGATGTAAAGGTAAATGTAGACATTTATATACCCAGCCTTTGCAACCAGTGTAGTCCCACAGCATCCAACATACAACTATGATCGAGCTTCACACTCTTGACTTGTTTCTATGTTTGGTTGTCTGTATCTTGAAGAATAGCCTTACACCTGTATGTTTGCACAAATCTGTATCAACCATGCATGTATATTACACTCATTCATATTCATGGCATTCTTCGTGCATTGACAACAGCCACTAAGAGTGAAATTCTATTCACTGACTGGTGAAATCGTGAATGTTTCTTTTCCTTGTCTTCTCATTTCGTTAATTTTAGGGTTTTCACTTCGGCATTTTGCATTGGAATGCCGAAATACCACAAGGGTAGAATAGCAAAATTTTAAAAATATCTTTTGAACTATTTAGTACAATAAAAGAAAGCAATCACTTACCTGCCTTATTATTTATCTCTGTTTTTGCACGCACCTCCATCGGAAGTTTTTCCAGCGGTGAAGGTGGTACGTGTTTGCGGGTCGTGTGTTAACTAATAACTAAAGTTGTTATATTCATAGATGTTTATTTCTTTCAAATATTAAAAATTGCAAACTACATTCTAAGAAAGCACTGGTTTAATTTCAGTTATAAGGACCACAATATCTGATACATATGGTATTAAAACAACAATACAACACATATGGTAAAGATCTGAACTCAATATTATGCTCATACGTCATAATAATAGTCGTAGTTTGTCAAAATATACTTAAATTTTGTCTGTAGAAACATATATATTTTGCAATAAAGACATACATCATATAACTCAAAGTTATGATGGTAGTGCATTGTATGCAAAAAGGGGATCAAACAGAACGTATAAGCCACACAATACATAAGAAACTGGTTGAGACCTTCAAAATTGGTAAATTAGCATCATCGTCACTGTTTTCATGATTTTTAAACTTAGTCAAAATTATTCCGATTAACTAATTTTGAAAATTCTTTTCACAAAATGACAACATTACGATTTAAATATAGCTGTAACATGAGAATAGCGTGCACGTGACATAACATAAATATTTGTACATCAAATGTTTACAATTATTGCATAAAAAGGAAAAAATAAGCAAAGCTAGACCTACATTAATTCCAATGTATTTACATATTAAAAGTAGACTTTCCCACTACGTCACTGTGAAATTAACATCAACTTTCTGCACGACTTAACAAGTTTTTGAAATGACATTTCAACCTCTTATCTCGGTAACGACAACTTTTCTAAAGAATCTAAACTGCAGGTAAGACGATAAAGGTTCTCTTAAGCGTTAATCGGTGAATTTGATTATATCAACGTATTTGTTTGTAATTGTGCTTATTGGGTCCACCATCCTCGTTCGAGGTATAGTCGGTACGACCCGCTTTATATCAACGTACAATCAATTAGACTATTTTATACTTCTTTGGAATCAAAAATAGTTAAGAAAACCTTTTATGCATAATAAAGTATGGGATTTTGATCAATATTGTCGAACACATTTTTCGATTGTTGAATAGTCTGTTTTCTATTCTGGTAATAGTATACAGTCACATGAGAAAAATGTCTGTGTTCATACAGTCATTTCTCTGTATACATGTATAATGCTCTTGTTGACAAGATATTCAACTTTGATCTTAGAAGTAGAGCACTTTATGCCGAGAAGACTTTTCTATACAGGTAGGATAAGAAAATGGTCCCCCAATAAATTAAAATCATTTAAAGCCTTTGAGATCACATAAGAAACATGTGCGTTAATTATTTCAAAATCTGGTTTGATTTATAAGTTTCTAATATAGCCATATATGGAATATTGCCCTTCCCATGGTGTTCCTGTCTTCTTAAAAGATAAAAAGCAGAGTATTTGTACTCACTCTATTTAAGTTTTTCTTTTCATTGCTATGGCAACTAATGTTTTACATGGCTTTAGTAGTTTTGAATTAATTTGATAAAGGACAATGTAAGCGGTTTCAATACAATTGACAAATCGTTGTCAGAGATAGTGTTCTTTACAGAAATATGTACAACTAATAAGGGGCAGTTTCAATACCTCACTTTAATAATTGTTGACCTAATATAAACGTAAAGTACTCTTAGACTATTGCATCCGAATAAATCAATAGCTAAACGAAGTTTTAAGGCAAATTATTAAGAAAGGACTAGTATTACCAGGAAATATAATAACGTCTTGAATAAATATTTCATAAAATAACTTTGAAATTAATGAAGTAGGTATATGAAGTGGTATGTGAAAAAAAATTAAATACAAATATTGTTTTAAAAATAATAAACCATCAGCACTTGACTGTGTTATGATTGTAAAACTCCTATTTTTGTGTGAGAATGGGATTCATTTTATTACCGGTAATATTTGTTTGTTCTGTACTTTGTGATGTATCGGATCGTAGACCCTGTTCGTCATCTTTCAATTGAGTCTTTGTCCTACAACCGTCATTCTTATAACAGTTAGTTTTCAAAATGACCCAAGATTGTGTAAGCAACGTATCTTTGTTAAATTTGTTCAATCTTTAATCTGTTAAACAGTTTCAAAATATAAATTGGGTACACTTGCATATGTTTCTTAGTCCTTCTGCTCGTGGGAAAATAAATGTTATATGTTATTTGTTTTTGACATGGTATATGGGGACATATTAACAGTCTAAATTAATATTACCCGAGCCGTAGGCAAGGGTGGTATTATGTCAAGACTGGTGATATATCCCGATATTCGGTGTCAGAAAACAAATAACAATTTGATTACACTTCCCTTTCTTTAAACTTTGCAAGGATTCTTACATTTTTAATTCATTTCACACTGAACGTAAGCAGAACTTCAAACGTCCTTATAATACCCGAATGTACAATGTCGAGTTACGTAAAGGATATACTACCGGGTTCTCTGTTAATATCAATACCTCTTTACGGATAGCTGATCCAATCAGAGGACCAGTAATTTAAAAACCAGATAACTGATAATTTGAGGTTGTCTGACTCGGTCAATCAAACTACAGATCTCACTGGTCATAGTGATTGACCTACTCTTTAAAACTGGCAACCAATTAAAATTCACTCTGTGGCTGAAATTGGCTGGAAATTGCAGTCAGGTTAATCTCTCCTATTTTGGACACAGAAAACACTTTTGATAGGTATTGGCATGGTGGGAGACATGCCGAGGTATCATCCACAAATACAAGCTAATATAATTGCTCTTCTTGGACCTTTATAAAATTTGCACAAATCAATTCAAATCAAATTGAGATTATCTGAAGGTGCATGTGTGGAGAATCATAAAGCAATGCTGATAAATCGCGTATCTGTGTCCATTTATCATGAAATGTCAGTGCAGTTTAGTATTAAATGTGTGGCCCGATACTGCTGATTACTTTTTATATTTTGACTTCTTCCCGATTTCGTTATCTGTCTAATCAGGGGATTGTCAAGTTTGTTTCAACTATGTACTTGGTATCTCTCATTTACTAGATATAATGTGAGAACGTTTGCAAAGTTACTGTAAAGTTATTTCTTTAACATCAGTTTACAGAGTACCTTCATACATGCCAATTATGTTCTTTTCTTATTATCTTTTGCAGTCGTTCAAATTACATGTCAACTAATTCATAGCGACTATCAAACATATTTAGAGTCAATTTTCACAGAAACATTATCGGCGGGTCTATCTGAATATTTTTACGGATGGTGCCGAATATGACCGAGTTAATACGATTAGATCTTATATATGGGGAAATATTACCCGCCTAGATTTTCATTACACAAGCCGTTTGGCGATGGTGATATTATGTCAAGGCGGATAATATATCCCCATATACCATGTAAAAAAACAAATAATTTCATTACCCTATCCTTTCTTGAATTTTGAAGGATTCGGTACATTTTAAATTCATTAAATGGTTGAACTTAAACAGACCTTCAAATGTCCTAATGATACCTCAATTTCACTGCGTGACGTCACAAAACAACATCACAAATATTATCAAAGGTCATTGAACTTGTCTTCTGCCATCTTGTTTTGAAAATAAACGCCAGACTTTTCCTACAAATGCAGGTTTTAATTGTGAATAGATCATGTTCATATAAATTTCTAAAAATTTTTCCTTTTTCTTGTGACATACAAAACCTCTTTTTTCTTCTCAACAAATGCTCCGTTGATATACGTACCAAGAATTTTCGTAACAAGAGCCGTTAGTGCATTTTATGGTGGGGTACAATGACGGGATATGCCAAGTATATAGTATAATGAGTGATGCAGACTCAGTTTTTACGCATATAGTTCTACTGTGCGGCAGATTAAAAAGCATACATTTTTTTAATATTTCTGGTATTGCATTCATTGAATGTGTCATGATTAAAACGTATATTGCCATATTGTCATAGATAGAATTGCAGTACTTATTAACTCACCTTTTTTTTCGAAAAATCGTAACATAAATACGACAAATGTTTAAATGTCCATTAACTGTTTTTATTCTACAAAAAGTTTTGTATGGGTTCCATCAACGAAGCTGAATTTCATAACGTTTATATAAAGTTTCAAAATTCAGCCATCCTTCTGTCTGTTGTCTAGACAACTATAATCGTGTTAGGTTGGTATCCAATTATGATCCTTCATTTGTAAGAATTTGTATAGAGTTATCCCAGTCAAGTTCATATCGTCAGTAAGGGATTGTTTTGTAATATTTGTAAAGAACGCCCCATTCAAGGTCTGCGTTTTACAGAAATCAGCGAAGTCATTCAAACCACATAGTTTTAAGCGTTCAACTAATTCTGCGTTGTTCAAATCTCGAAATTGTTTTCTCTTTTCCCCTGAATGACTATTTGATGGAGCAACATGTGCTGTTGGTTTTCGTTTTTCTTCAACTGGTTTCATGTATGTATTCTTATCCCTTACCGCATGCGTGTTGACAGGTATTGCCTTTTTGGGGCTATTAAAGCTTTTAGATGAATCATCCATCGTCCATTCATTAACTTCGTCATAAACCGGAAGTTTTCCCTCTTCATCGTCGTCATCATCGACGGTAGGCTCTGACAATGTCGGTCTAACAGTTGCTGTTACCTGTTTCTTTGTCTCCACTGAAGCTACATCTGCCGTAGTGGAGAGTTTCTCTTTAGATTTGAATTTATTCTTCAAATCCGATAGTAGATTTTTTCCCCTTGAAGTCTTCTGTTCCTGTTTAAACAAAATATAAAGATATTGTTCGGTCAAACATTCGAGCTTCAAATGAAGATGAAATGATAAAATAAATCATTGTACATAGGTAGCTGAATATACCTGAAGCATGCACACCACAACGCAACTTAACGTAGGTAATTTAGTAAGGGGGGGCCAATGGTGAAAATCGTTTTATTGCCACTGTCTTTTATAGACACTAACGTATTGTTAGTTAGTTTATGGAAAAATAATGATGGGTCGCTTTTTCTCAAAACACCTTCTTAGCTAGGTGCTGAACTCATAATTAGCTAGAATTCGAATATCGTAAGCATTTATGTTTAAGGTATGTTTCGCAGAATAGTTATCAATTTTCAATATCTTCTAACAGGGTAGAGGAAATAATATTTTTAACCCAATACACCAAACTCTACCTGCTACAAGTACAAAATAATAACTTTCCAAATATCACTTTTCCTATTTAGACTGGGAGAGTCAATCTTAAAAAAAAACCTCACCAGTGGACAGCCTTAGTGAATACTAACATTATCGTTCTGTTTAATCACAAAACAGGATTAAACACGGAAAAGGACAAGACTGTGTATGACATAAGTTAACGTTATTTGTACAAAAATAATGCTATTGTTGCTTTTTAGAAAAATTAGAACATGTTTTCACTATAGCGCAATATTTTTTCAATGATATTGTAAGAGAAAAGAGCCTCCTTCTGACAACATTTTTACATGAAGAAACCAAATAAATACAACAGAATTACATATGACATACTATCGTTATTCTGTCAGTGAATTCATTATACTAACGGACAAATTCAGTGGGCCTTAAATACAAAGCATTGTTTGAGCATAAACACAGTTGTCATCAATTAAATCTCGCAACTTGTCACAGAATATATTTCTATTTATGAAGCTATACTTTTTTTCAAAAACGTCTTAGAACATTTGATCACGTGCAGGTAAGACGAAACGTTTGTCTTAAACACATTTATATGTCTAGGACCTTATAGAGCTATTGTGACAAGACAAGACTGTCTTAAGCAAGTGTTCTAAAAGATTAATTTTCTTCGTTCTTTTAATAATCTTGCAAAATACTGACAGACCAGACATATAATTTAAATATTTTTGTGTTGTCTTTTAACTTTGTTAAACTTTTTCTTAAATACCTAGTTTGGCAGTATTAGTTTATAAGTTATTCGACTTGCTTAATATCAGTCTAGCTGGAGTCTCATACAGTTGAATGTTGACCCGAGAGAAGTCCAGTACTTAACCTATCTCCTCTAAGGGGAATTATAATGTTTTAACTGATTAAATATATACATAAAAACTTGCCAGTTTCACGCCACCTGAAAAAAAAATAAAATAAATAGAGTTAATTATTTAAAAACAGATTTAAACATGGTCGATCGACATTTGCTACGATTATGTATTTGATGAAAAACTTAGTTCAGATCTACCACATGTAAACCATTAAAAATCTTAAACTACAATAGTATAAAATGTCCTGCCAAAGATATAGTACTAAAATCAATGAAACTAAAGTGATACTAAAAACTACTTTTAGGGACGGTTGCTACAGCTTTCTATGTACATAGGGCCATAAGTTTCATTTTCATAGAATATCTCAAAACTTCGAATGTTGACTGAAACTCAAGTTTGAAAAAGAAATCTGCAATAAAAATCATAGCTAGGTCACCAGTCTTGATCTTGAAATATCTGCCTCTTATAAATCAGAAAAAAATATATCAAAATGTTGTGCTCAAATAAACGTCATTAATATCTAAGACAGCTGGTCAATTCTTTATCAAAAATCAAAAGCCCCTACCAGGTGCGTTAAAGTTCAAGTCTGCCAAGCTAAAACCCACGTAGTCCGATGTGTCTGAAATATAAGAATTGAAATTCACAGTCAATACCAGACATTGTTGTTTTAAAGGAACAGAGTGGCGCTAACAGATTCAGCTTACCGAAACGACAATAAATTCATTTACATGAAAGCGTTTAGAAAATGTTTTGTATATACATGTACAATGTATATATATATACATGTATATTCATTGCTTGAAAGCTTAAAAGCATTAACACTTTGTTCGTGGGTCGCTCACCTTTTATAAATAATTAGCAAATCGGTAAGATTACAAACGAGGACAGTTCGGAGCAGTAAGTGATAGTTTCGTGCTGAGGAAGAAATGAACTGATGGAGAGGAAGTAAATCGTAAGTAACTGATAATAATCATCTGTACAACTGTTAAAATCGATAAAAGCAGCCGAGTTTAAGGTACATTAAGTTACAGCAAACAGCACAACTCTGTAAAGGGTAAACAGCATTTACCAGGTACATGAACTTTTAAAAGCTTTAGTGTTAGCACAAAAATTCAGGTTACCGAAGTTATTACCAGCAATACAGTCAATATGTCCGACGCAATTCAACAATATACACTGCACATGGACTACTTTTTGAAGAACTACTTTAAGTGCTAGTTTTGTATTCAAAGAAGGTTCTACTTTCAGATATGAAACAATAAATTAATGGTGAAATGACAACGATGATAGAATGCTTTGTACCACAAACGATTATATAGCTCATCTTAAACACTTTAATGACTTACTTTTCACAGGATTTGCCTCCGGAATTTCATAATCCTCTAAGCCATCCGAATCTTGGGGTTGGATCGGAATTGGTATCTTTTTATTTTTTCTTTGAGATGAACTTTTCTTTTCTGTTTGAAAGCCTAAGAATACCAATACCAATTTTAGCAAAATACATATGAATTCTGGTTAATTATATTTATTACTTAATCATTGTTGGATGAATATTAGCATTATCTACATTCGTATATATGCAGTAAATTTTAACTGATACAGTTTTCCTTCTCGAGAAATAATGAATCCGCTAATAGAACAATGATAGACCTGTGTTCTATTTACTTTAAAAACAGTGCTGACATTTACAGTACACGGATGATTTAAGAGTGGTTACGAGTAATTACAAGTAATTACGAGCCATTTACGGTTTATTAAGAGTTATTACGATGCATTTACGGCAAAAATCTACGATTTGCTCAGAATCATGTCGTTTCTTCAAGTGAAACGTTCCTTATTTTTTTGTGAAATATCACTGATTTAAAATGCAAAGTTTGTACCAGCAATGGTCATTCTTTCTATGTACAATTTCTTTTACGAGTAATTGCAATATCAAAATTGATCAAGGGTCTTTAATATCGAAAACTGATTATCATACGGAAGAAAGTTAGAGGCTTTTACCTTTTCCAGGATTAAATTCCAAATAATCACCGTCATCAGTAGTGTGCTTTTTTTGTCTTGGTTTGGGTTTTGGTCTGTCTTCTTTTACACAAAAGATATCAGAATTATAAGTTAATTTTCATGGCAGTGTTTACAGATTTGGTAATATTTAACTCAATTAACGTTTAATCATCGAAAACCTTAAAGTGTACATCTGATCATTTTCATATAATTGACAACAAAGTCTTATGTAATTATCCATGGTAGGGGTATTTTATGACGATAATGAGTAGAAACTAGTCCCCTATCCGTTTTGATTATTAGTCAAAATCAGTACCTGTATTTGATTGAAACAACTTGTGATACCGAAAATGATTTGTACGGATAACCGAGTACTCATTAACATCCGAAATATGGAATCTTGTCACGCTTACTTGTTTTTGGTGGTTCACGGAGATGTTCTGATTTTGGGGGTCGAGGGGGTGGCTTCTCTGTGCTCTGTTGACTCTCATTTTCAGAATCTGTGAATGTAAAGATTACTTTTGATTGTATCCCTAATTTCCACAACCAATTCTTTGTTATGATAACAAACAAAAATACAATCAAAATAAATATTCCAGGACGGAAACTAAAATTTAGAATGCATTCTTTAGGGCATGTTAATCCTGAGAATCTGAAATATTCAAATGAAGAATATTGGTGTGATTTCATTTCATAATCACGAATACTTACATATCATACTGAAACATTTATTTAGAATTTAATTTACGTAATGGTATTTATTTTTCTACAATAAAATGCCAATAAATGTCTGTTGTCTTTTTGTATTAAAGATCCTGATCATTTCAAAGGTTAATATATCTTTAAAACAATATAAAAATGTATCTATATACCATTTAAATATTATGTACATGTATATACCTAAGAATCTGACAGCATGACTGACAATTTAATGCTTTAAATTTACATAGTCACATTTAAATGAGCAAACTATTCGCGCATTCCTTTTATTACCATTATGTTGTATCATTTTTATTCCTGGCGACATTGCAAAATCCACATATAAAGAACCCTCGACAAACAGTGCTGTGTTAGATTTGGACACGTTTCGCACGAGGAACACTTCTTCGTAGATGTCGTCTGTCACACCTTTCAGCACATTCACTTCGATTTCGCGTATCTCAGGATTATCAATCGGTAATACTACCAGGGTTCTTTGACGAAATCGTTCTGTATCCATCGTCTCCGATTCTTCTAAAGGTTTGTAATGACCAACTAAAACATTCTGGGTAACCAGACGATTCAAGCGTAGCGTTTCCGCTGTGACAAAGGATAGTAAATAATTTCAAGACCAAATTAGATATTGCCTAGTACGCACAAAGCATTTTAGACAAAAGTTACATAAGAATATTAAAAACTGAAAATATCCCATCAAAATGTCCAGTACACAAAATACAGTTCACTGTTTTCTCGAATGTCCTTGAATCATTGAGAAGCTTATACATACAATGTCTACTAGTCCAAACAGCTTTCTTGTGCAATTACTCGGTATTTTCCGTTGCATGAAAACGTTTGTTTTACCGGAAAGGCCGATAAGTGTTCCGAATGTTACAAAGATATCGACTTTCTCACATTTAACAATTACAATTATTTTTAAACGAAACCATTAAATCATTTAGGACAAAAGGGTTAAATAAACAGAATAACTGTGCATCAAAACTTACAAAAGTAACATAAAAACTGTAATTTTATACTAAAGTCTTACTGTATTAAATGCATTGATCAGACTTCTACAACTATGAGTTAATGTAAAAATTTTAGAATCAATTTGTACAAACCTGTCACTGTTTTCATGTGTTCGATTCCTTCCATTAGGTCCTGTGTGTAGACACGTTTGATCTCATCGTCCACGAACGTTACATGCTGTGGAAGACTGTACCTAAGCAACATATATTTTAATTCAATTTACGAATATAAGCATATCAAATGTACATTTTATGCCCTCACTCTTTATGGGTGATGGAAGTATACATAATTGCCCTTTTGCGTCTGTGAGTGGTTGTGTATGGCCCTTAAATCGGTAAAATTGGTCTACATTGCTGTAATGTTATTCAAGATGAAAAGTTGTGCACCTAGGTTTTGTTTGTGGTTGGACGCAGCAAGGTTATAGAAAAAAGCCATTTAATTACTGAAAATCAACATGTTTTAGTTTCAAATTATATATCGTAGTGTAATGTAACTTTTAGACTCACAGAAAAAGTACGCAGCATAGCAGATGGAAAAGGTTTGGGATATAGTACAGTATCACAAAAATAATATCATAAAAGGAGTGCCCTGGTCATACATATAAAATACAAAATGTACCTCAAATTGAAAATGTAAATGTCATGTTACCAACACTGATTGCTCCAGGAGCTGTCACTTGTCACTTTGAGTTCACACTAAGTCATGTGAAATGTATCATTCTTTTTAAAATAGTTTTGTCACTATGAAGTGGTTTGGTATTTTTAAATAGTTCATTGCACTACAAAGCATTAACACTGACATGATTTTGAGTGTGTTGGGGGAGGGGGATTTGAAGCGGACTGCTTCATCATTACTCTTGATGTTTCAAAATGCAGTTATACAACCTACTACATGCATCGAAAGAAACTGACTCACAAAAAAAACCTTTGTTTTTTTAGTAGATTCTATACCGATATCTGTACATGCTTTTTAATAACACAATGTCTGAAAATAGACACAGTTACGTAATTGTCACGAGATATATTGCTCTTTTCAAGGGTATTTACAGTTGTCAAGTTTAAGGTTATTATCGGTAACATATTGAAGTTTTTGTTTTGATATAAGGATAGCGTCAGGTTATTGTTCCTATCAAACTTGTGGTTTATAAAAAAATATGCTTCCTGGTTTTTGTAGGGCATGTCGTAATAAAAGTTAAGATTAAATTTATATCCATTATGATCAGACTTTAAACTATAACAAATTTTGTTCAGCCTTATTTTAATAGGCTTGTTTATATTGACTTCCGTGTATCTACACGATAAATTAAAGAACTAAAAAGCTTTATAGAACTACAATATAAAGTGCCTTACTTGGCCATCTTTTTTTAAAATGCTCTGATTGTATATCTTAAGAGCGTAGGGGATATTAAACAATGTTTTCAGAAAACATTTTCTGAAAGTGTTTCAACACATGTACTATAATTCTTATTCTTCGTATACTTCTTCCTGTTGATGACTTAATAAAACCAAACTAACTTTGAGTGTATATACTATTGTTTCAGACAAGTATCACCTTCCCACAGTTATAGGAAACTTTTTTGGGAAATAACCATTGTTTTATATTGCTAAATGTTAAGCGAAATTTCTCAGAATTTGTTGACAAAAGGTACATTTTGTGGTGAGGTTACGTTCGAAAAGTAAGAAGAATAAGCAAACAAATAAAATATCATTTTGTCACTGAATAGTGCTTGAAAAAAAACACCAATCTGATTAAAATCATCTCCTCAAAAACGCTACGGGCTTCATTTCAGAAGATCGTGAACTTTAGTCAGATTGAAAAAAACACTAGAGTGTTTGAGTTTTTTAATTTAAATAATGTTGTATAATAATTGTATAAATATACCGCTTGGTAAACGCTACTGTTTACCACAGTCATACTATTACAGCTTAAGAGTTTCTTGGTGTGAAGGGACCTTTTCATCTTGTCATCAGTTCTAACAATTAGCGTTCTACGTTTTATGTTGTTATGATATAAACTATTTAATCTTTAAAGTGCTCGTTATCATAATTATTGCTGCAAATTAATATATTCTCCCGATGTTTATAAAGCGTTTATTTGTCATTTCAGATCATTTTTCATCGTAAGGTTCGCCATGTCGGGGCAGTTCAAGGAAACGAAGTTTCTTTGGTTTAAAAAAGATTCTTTTTTATTTCCAAATTGTCTATCTACAAGAATTTAACCCAATATGTAAGCCGTATACACAAAATATATCTTAATTTATATTTTTACCAATAAAAATATTTTGATACTGAGGATAATGTGATCTCTATGTACACACCCTTTGTTGTTAATAACAGTGGTAAATATGCAACGCCTTATTCATCATGTCTCTTCTTTTTCCTGTTCATAGTATATACTCATACAGAAAAAGAAACGTCTTCCTGACCTACATTATCCAAACCACTTTTCTACCATGTATTATTGGATGACTTTCTCAAATAGGGAAGAACCTCTCGAAAAGTACAGTGCAACCTTCCTATAACAGTCAACACTCGGATATCTGTAGATTGGCTGCTGTCTAGAGGTGGCTGTTGCTCAGAGGGATTTTTTGCGATAATGTAAACATATGATCAGCTTTTTTGTTGTTATTGCGGGTTTATGCTTTTGTTATATATAGTTTATTTCAGTCTCATCATTGTACATATAATAAATATTTCATAAATATTAATAAATGTATATAAAATCACAGTAACTTTACATTAGTACATGTACAATGTCACTCATTTTTAGTTATAAGAGACTTTGATAAAATAGCCATAATACTACTACATTTCAAAATCAAATCATTATCCATATCATATTTTACATGCGTACAGATAAGAACCTAAAGCTCCCTTGCTAATCTTTATTTGGTACTAAACATTGTAAAAACTATTGTCCATTTCAGTCACAATCAGATGACCATCAAAGTTAACAAACAACATCGTGTAAATGATTAATATGAGTTGAATCAAATATCAGTTTCAAATCATATTATCCGTAAACACGCTGATTGGCGTGATATATTTTGCACTCCGTAAGTCGATTATGAGAAAGGAATCCGAATATAAATCTGATCACGCTCTTCCTGAGACATGTCTTTTTTGAATTACTGAAATTTCGTATATTTGGACCGTGGGGCCAAACTTTGGGTGTTGAGCGGACGCAAGAAAAGCATATCTTTGGTTATAAGCGGATACGACAGCTGCCTAGAATCGGTGTTTAGTTGAATGTTTTCAAAAACATTATGCGGGCTACTGTTGAACCAGAATAAGGCGATTGTTGATTGCATGTTTTAATTTAAAGTTATGTCGAACGTGATAATGTAAAACCTACGTTTGTGTCACAGTGGCAAAAGTATGATTAATATTGAAAGCACATGTTTGTACAGTTTTTTGGGATATACACTACAAGTATCCTGTATTTTATTTCAAGTTAATTGTTTGGTAGTATAATGGTGAACGATGGCATGTGCAGACTTGTTATGAGATACAAAGATCTGGGTATGGCAAAAATCATTTAAATTTCGGATGTTAATACCGTGACATAATACAAATTAGTTTTGAAATTATATAAAAGTGATACGGGTGTTTGCAAATAAGGCGTCTATACGTTACTGTATATTAAAGCCGGCATAAGTTACCCGTCCCGGATTCTGTATTGTATGCTTTACATACATAATTAGATATGTGTTTGATACATGATACCTGTCGTTTTGTGAAGAATATGTTGGGTAAACATAAACCTTTCCCTTACTTGAGCAGTAACTAACATATTGTTATATGACGATAGACCAATATATGGATGTCGTAGTACATCTCGGGAAACCAGAAATGGGCGCTGGTAACATCTTGCGACAATGAACCAATTTTGGGATATTGGAGTACATAGATATCAGAATCCAATATTGGGCGACTAACATATACGACAGTGAACCATTTCTGGTGTGTCTAAACTTTGGACATTGAACAGTAAATACTCTACAATAGATCTGTTTATGGATGTCGTAGTGCATCTCGGGAAATCAGAAATGGGCGACTTTTGTCAACGAATACAGCCATTTTTTGGGCGATTTTCGCGTGCGATCACAACCACATTTCAGTCAAAAAAAAATAACACGAAATTTTCCGAAAATTGCTTTATGGAAAGCTATTCCGGTCAAAATTACTGGCAGTTAGTCCGTTCCTTGGTCGTTTTAGAGGTTTTCTGTCAATTCGAGATGAAATATAGTGGCGGTTGGCTGAAGTTTGGAGGTGGTTGTTGGTGGTGGGTAATATAAAACATATAGAAAAACCAACGGGGAATCCAAACTGGCCGTTGTAAGGAGTTGAATGTTGGTGGGAGGTGACCGTTAGCGGATATTACAATGTATCCCAATACGTTAATTTTCCCTTCTCCATGCATAGGCATTTATACAGGTTGGGCTGCAGTTCTCGGAAAAATTCAGATTGATATACATTTAAGGTTCCGGGAAGGGTCATGTTTAGGGCTAGCTTATAAGCGTATAATGGCCATTCATTTAGACATCTTGCCTAGAAAGTTATGCTTTCCTTAAAAGGTCAACATTATACTGCTTATATGTAACCTTGTAAATAGACACTAATAAATGACTCGATGTCATAAAATAATCTTTGTTTCTGTCCGGGGTTTCTAATTGCAATTACTTTCACATCACGATTGCTTTTTCATGTTTATTGTGAGTTTCATTTAGACTTCCGGTCTAGTTATTTATAGTTAAATAATACAAACAAATGTACTCATGATACTTAATTTAAGTGTTATATCATTCAGATGACTGTGCTAATTTCAATGACAGGCATAAATAAACCAAAGTTGTGACTAAAACATATTATGAAACTGTAAACCGGTTTAATTTGTACTAAATCTAGTTTTTTTGCTTGAGAAACAATATGCTTTTTAGGTTGATATTCCTTAGTATCTGTTACTTGGAGAAATAACTTGGTGTAAGTTTCAAAACAACTGGCAAACATTACTGTGTTTTGAGCATCTTGAATGAGCATAATTAACGAAGTATGGCCATTTCAAAGGGTAACATAACTTTGAGGAATACACAAATACGTAAATACAATGTCCATGCAACGTATCACTAATTCAAGTCACATGGGCTATCCTCAGCATTTTAAAGCAGTGTTACATTAGGATTTGTCATTATTTTACTTTTCACAACTTTTTTTCATTGCTGTTCCTGTTATTGATGTTGCTTACTTTCTGCGAGATATGTGCTGATCTATCAACAGACACAGTATTGCATATCCTACCCCTATATCATCTAATGGCAGTTTTGTTTTGCTTTATAACATAGTAACTAACCCCTAGATATATTTTTGCCGCTTTCCCATTATTATTACAGTAGTAGATTCTATTCTGTTTTGCAAGATAAATAACCCATCAAAGGAATTTTTGTTCTGTTTTACACACATACGTTTTGGTGGAATCATACAAATGTACTTAATTACACCGCAAGATAAACGACACCGTCTGAATGTTCTGTACGCATTATGCTTTGTACCCACCATTGATTATTTATGCAACTACATTATGCTGTTCGTTTACTGTAAACACATGTTACAATATATCTTTTATAATACTTTTGATATCGGTTTAACTCTTTGGTAGTTTCAAGTCACCCAACCATTATAAATGGTGTATATATACAAAATGTATTAGGCATGGGAATGATATTGATTTAAGTTCACATCACATATGTACCTAATGTTTACAAACGTGATCATAAAACTTGCACGTACGCATACCTGTGTAAGAGGGTTGAAACCTTTTCCAAAATACCCGGATAATTTTATATAGAGGCCACATATTTTTCTGTTCATCTTACAGTAATGAATAAGATGACTAAAGGATCACATTTACAAGTAGCTCTCATTTTACAAAGAAAGATGTCTTACTAACAGAAATGACCTTTATTTGTACCAAACACATTCCTAACTTCCGTTTTAAATCGAAAAGTACATATTAGAAACATAGCGCAGTATTTTTTCAATGATATTGCAAACAATAAGAAAGGCTTTCTGACTTGAACACGAAAGAAAGGCATATTTGAACATTATTTTAGAGTGAATAGAACATGTTTATATCATTATCATTTCAATAAATGTATGTTACTATATTAGTAAAGTGATCCTGGGGCTTTAAATATTGAAAATACCTGTGTTTTTCTATAAAATGCTATTTCTTTTTTTTCTTAAATTTCCTAACAACCTACCTGTCTATGGCCTCTTTTATTGTATACTCATTGTTATCGGGTTCTGTGCGGAATTTTCCTCTCATACCCAGAGGCACTGCCACAACAAGGTATTCGTTTCGGTATTGAAACTGAATAACCAGTTTATCTTGTTGTTTTCCGGTTTCCGTAACATGTCCAGGTATGATCCTATCAAGTTCTATCACACTACCGGCTTGGACAGTAACTTGTATATTTTTCTCCGTTGTCACTTTCATGTTCTCTCTGACCTTTGCATATCTTGGGAATTCAGCCGAAAGTTCCCTTACACTGTTAAAATTCTTTACATCTCTAAGAACTTTAAGTTTTCCCTTATAGTTTAACGGCACGAGAATTTCTTTCTTCGTTAATTCAACATAGTTCGGATCAATAAATCCGCTGCCCATATCATCATATGCGAAATTAGAAGCTACTTTGTGTAAAACCATTTTTGAATCAATGGACATGATGTCACCTTGTGAGAAGCCTTCTGTATCAGTTTCGGAATAATAACCTTCGTTGACACAGATGACACAAGGCAGGTCAAACTTCCTTTCAATCTCATCCAACCGGTAGGTTTCCAATGTCCATTCCATCTCTGGTTTCCTTTTCAACTTTGATCTTCAGATAAAATGTTTTCGAATTCACTCGGCCTTTATATCATTGTAAGTTGTGAACGGTTGTGTCTACGATACTTGGTTCACTTGCTGGTATGTTACATTTTGGCGAGAAATCGCCAACTCGTACATAAAGAATTCTAAAGAACAAGAAAATAATCCAAATAGCCCGAATATTTAAAACAGTTCGTTACCGATAAACTGATAAACGGACGAGAACTGGTATCAAGTACATGTGCTCTTCATTTTATTCAATTGTAAATATTTTATCTTCCGGGTTTATTATCTGGTTATGATAGTGTAGGTTTCGTTTCATTGATTTATGGTAAAGTCACTCTATATTTGTTTTAAAGGCGTATGCAAAATAATTCATACTCGACGGCAACGAGTTCTTTAGAAACCAACCAAAAACTACACTTAACAAATACCTTTATGTGACCCGTATTGATCTGTAATTACGCATGTACTGCTCAAACATATATAAATAGTTTTGTTCGCTGTTTGAAAATTAATACGAAACACACTACTGTGTAGCCGAAGACAAATACGTAACATTAAATCAACAGGAGTTGTCTAAATTGATTGTTATATATAAATGTATGGACACTGCAGTGAAGAAATAACTGTAGACTGTAAGTATATGCACAGATTCTAGGAGTATGGAAAGTGACCCACTGGTCGGCAGAATTTTAACACCAGGTGCAACTAAGGCCATATACAAGATATAAATCTTTACATCGTGAAAATCAAGACCTTGCCGAGGTTCTCAACTCGTATTTAAGCCGTTTTTCAATAATTACACATGTAACCGATGTCTTTTAATGCAGAAGATATTTATCTTCAAGATGATATACATGACAACACCTTATCTTCTCTGCTGTCGGTAAAATTTCTCCTGAAAGTCTATCGAAGGCAGAAAAATTGTCACAAGGACACTTGTTTTCGAAACGTGTTCGTCTGGCTACCCGTTTCTGAGCCTTTTGTATCCAAACCGCAATGCGCGTAGGAGACAAATCCGAAAATATTCATGTTAATTTTACCGGATGCACTCGATTAACCTTAAACGTCGTTCCTACTTGCCTTGCAGTGTCGATACAAAGGCTGTAAAAGGCTGTAGCCAGACGAAATCACGTTTCGAAAGCATGTATTCTTTTTGACAATTCTCCTGCCTTCGAGGAATTCTACTGATAATTGGATTTCCCTTGTATACGGGTCTGTCCTTTTCAACTTGCGCCTGTTAGGAGTCTTGGCAAGCTCACCAAGGGAGAAGTTTCAGGGTTGGCCGGGACTTATAAACATAAAAGAAAAAAGAATATTCATCAAATAAAATGAAATTGTCGAAGAAACTTTATCTCTCCTAAGATGTATTTCCTTGCTAAGATCACAACATTCTATTCCACCTTGGAATAATTTAATTCAACGTCCATGAGTAAAAGAAACATTTATATCTGGTTTCCATAAAAAAATTCTTCTGGAAATACTCAGATGTTGAATCTGAAAGGTAAGCGCTTCGATGAAATAATGTAGAGTGCAAAAAAAACAAAAATAATATCAAACAGGGAATGCCACGTACCAAAAACGCAGCCTCCCCAAAACGAACCCCACAGCACCCAGAAGTGCACACCACCAACACACACACACACGCACACACACACGACACACAACCACGCACACACACACACATACACCACCAACACACACTAGCACACAAAGCAAACACACGAGGACAAAACGAACAATTAAAGGAACACAGTGGGGCACCGCCTTGGAACGGTCAGTGGCAAAAACACCACTGGGGAGCTTAAACCGGTTTATGGTGCGCACCCAACCTCACTCTTACCCCCAGTCTTTTAGATATGGATCGTTAATCAGGAAGCACTTAAGCCTCTCGTTCAAGATGTAGCGGTTGTTCCCTTGTATACTTAGGTCAATGATGACCAAAAACTAAGAATAGATTTTTGGAACGGGCCGTTCACTGAGTTGGCAAAACTCGTGGCCCAATCCATTTGTAAATGTTACACCAGCATGTATAAATTGTCTTTATGTTTATGTATATGTAAAACAATTTACAATAAAATATGAGTAAACTAAACTAAGAATAGATTTTTGTTTAATAGTAATTGCTTTATACGAGTACATTGTATTAAGTTTCATCGATCGACTAAAAACATAATCCTAAGACATTGAACTAGCTACAAAAAAGAGATATATTAAATGGTTTTTGATTATAGTGATTATAGGGGGCGGGGGGGAAGGGGGTGGCCACAGATTTTCCGCTCTCTAAGTCAAACAGTTGTTATCTGATCTTCACTAGACTTTTTGAACATGTTTGTGGGCATAACGTCTCTGTCAAGTTCGTTAAACAGTCAAGTCAACCCAGGCACGTTTGGATTAAGGCCCTTGAATTATGCAAATATAGCTCTACAAAGTTATTTGTAGAAAAACGTTTTAGATGCTCGTTCTATGTAAATAAATTAATCCAAGTACATTCAAACAGAGGATGACACGGAAATAATATTTCGCAAACATGAAAAAGACTGTGATTATTTTGAAATTTAACAAACCTTTGTATTTCGATGAATAGCGTGTTAAATGGGATTGATGAGATGTTTGTAACTTACGCACTCAGATTGAAAATATATGATGCCAAAAAACATAGTCGGTCGTTTTTTGCTCTAAATTAACAAGATAGAAACGATTTTCACTTTGTGCTTTTTCAGCTTAAGCAGTCGTTATGAAATACATGTATGCGACAAGTTTCTCTGTTTCCATTTTGTACGCTTAATAGTTTTGTATAAAACTGTGCCCATACGGTACTAATAGTAGGGTGACAATCAGTCCAAAAGGGCTCTATTTTTTAAGTGACCTGGACCCCTCCGCCCCCTCCCCCCGTATAACAAGCTGAGTCATATATCAAAATGTTGGTAATAGATTGTAGTTTATCAAACTGCCAGCATAAAGTGGCATAAATGGTGGCGTTCCGAAAAATCCAAGATGGCCGCCAAAACTGAAAAATCCACTTTTTGTAGTACTTTTGGTCCAGATTTTTTTTTAAAGATTGTGTTTTGGTTTAAAACATTGAAATGTATAAATACATACTAAATATACGATTTTATGATGTTTTTATCCACGAATGTAAGGAAATTTGTGAAAAAATTGACAATTTTACCAGTAAGACTGATCAATTTTTCGGTTTTGAGGTATTTTTTTAACAGCAGTTCTTTTATTACTAATTTGATACACTTATGTGACAAGAAATAAAATATGACTTATAGCTTATCAAAATAATTGAATTACAGCAGTAGAAAGAGAGAAAAAATTGAATGCACATGCATTTAAAAGTGGGTGGGGTAATTTCACATGTATTTTCGCTGTAAGTGTACATTGTTTATTTGAATATTTTATTTATTTTACCTTCGATATTTTGTACTTCAAATGGATAGTTTCCAGCTTATATGTACTATTTAGCAAATTTTAATGTGCAGATCATTTAGTAGAATCCGAAATGGCTTCCAAAATGGCCGCCATTTAGACTTAAATATGGTCAAATGTAAAGGTACCTGGCACTTGGAGTGTTCTTTTCTGATATTGATGTATTCTTTACCAGCTTGTGCACAACTGTTTTAAAGAAGACACTTTAAGCAAGTCAGCAATCTTAACCACTTGGCTATTAAGACAGATATTAAGTAAACTTAATTTTACTTAGAGTGTACCTTTTATTCATGATTTATATGTATACAATTATCTGTGTATAAGACTGTTTACATGTTTTACATTTGAATTTTCCCACTTCTAAACTTGAACAGGTGATATTGTTAAATGTTACTCATCAAATTTGTCCTATCTTTATTTTTATTCAATCCCACAGGCTATAAAGCAATCAGAAAATGTTGCTAAAACCACTACATGTATATGATAAAACAGTATGAAAAATGAAGCTGAAATAAGAAACAGTTTGAAAAATGAAGCTGAAATAAGAAACAGTTTTCACTGTTTCCACTGCTCATCTATTCTTTGTGTAACAAGGTAATAACGGTGTTTGCTTTCCAAAACCCAAACGTGTTGTTAAAAACTGTAGTTTTCGGTATACAGTATTAGTCATATATGAGGTCAAATGAGTGAATGTGTCTTCTTTAAAACAGTTGTGCATATAAGCTGGTAAAGAATATATCAGTATCAGAAAAGAACACTCCAAGTGCCCAGTAACTTTACATTCGACAATATTTTAGTCTAGATGGCAGCCATTTTGGAAGCACTGGAAATCAACAACCTTGTACACAAGTCCGTGTGTAAAGGCTGTATGAAAACACAGGTACTAGTTAAAAAGTGTTTACGATGTTAGCTATTACTGGAATACTCAGCCATTTTGGGAGCCATTTTGGATTCTACTAATGTGATCTGCACATTAAAATTTGCTAAATAGTACATATAAGCTGGAAACTATCCATTTGAAGTACAAAATATCGAAGGTAAAATAAATAAAATATTCAAATAAACAATGTACACTTACAGCGAAAATACATGTGAAATTACCCCACCCGCTTTTAAATGCATGTGTATTCAATTTTTTCTCCCTTTTTATTTCTGTAATATAATTATTTTGATAAGCTATAAGTCATATTTTATTTCTTGTCACATAAGTGTATCAAATTGGTAATAAAATGAACTGCTGTTAAAAAAATACCTCTCTAACCGAAAAATTGATCAGTCTTACTGGTAAAATTGTCAATTTTTTCACAAATTTCCCTAAATTCGTGAATAAAAACATCATAAAATCGTATATTTAGTGTGTATTTATACATTTTAAACCAAAACACAATCTTTTAAACAAAATCTGGACCAAAAGTACTACAAAAAGTGGATTTTTCAGTTTTGGCGGCCATCTTGGACGCCATCTTGGATTTTTCGGAACGCCACCATTTATGCCGGCAGTTTCATAAACTACAATCTATTACGAACATTTTGATATATGACTCAGCTTGTTATACAGGCGGGTCAAGGTTCCCATTTTTTAAAGCCAGAGAGTCACCCTACTACAAGTCGTGTAAGGTTTTACTGCTAATACACGCTTAAACCAAGAACATTTACACTGTCTTTAGAGTCTATAAATGCGTAATTCTAAGGGGTTCCTACCGTTGACGAGTACGTTTAACCAATGACCTATTTTTACACCGATAATTTTGTTTTTGTTTTTACCTCCGGACTGCCAACATATACTGTACCTTCTAAACAAAAATCGCAACTTTCGTCAAAGTTAAAATGAATCTTCAATAAAAGTTATATTGGCAAATTTTTTCCAAAGAATTTCGTACTTTACGACAAATTGACCTAGTTTCTGTACCCAGAAAGTTCTCATTTAGAAATGAAGGCGGTCTACGTATGAGAATAACAGATTTTCAAGGCTACTTATCACGGTTTCTTTTCGTAAAGTAGGGACCTTGCTTCGATCCCATAGCTGAAAATACAACCAAAAACCCATCCAACTTAGTTTAACATAAAATAGCGCAAGCATATTGACTAAGAAACTTCAAAGGGCGTTTATTTACCTGTGCTGTATGACTTGTTTTTTAACAGATAAGAGAGTAAGAGTTTTATAACTTCGGGTCAACAACAGTGTTTAGTTCTTAGCTTTTTAAGATAACCATGAACACTGCCTTGTAAAGTTGAGTATGAAAATAGCATCACGATTTCAATAATAGTTAAGAATTCATTATACTTAGTACTTATAACCAACAACTCAGTGGATACAAACATTTTCAATCGTCCATCCTTGCTCTGCAACAAAAATGGTAGAAGAAAGTGGCTTTAAAAGGAAATAGTATAACTGAGCTAATTTTAAGTTAAATAAAAATGACACACATATGAAGGCTTTATAATGAGTATGTGGACCAAGTTTCATGGAACCAACGGTTATATACCCACTTCAACTTGTGTGTTTTAGGCATAAGAAATATTGCTATAATAAATGTCCAGGGAGAAAATACATCAAAAGTGCAGAGAGGAAAACTGTTTAGCACCCTTGATGTAAAACACATGTAACTGCATCAAAAATCTGTAAACTTGTACCTGGTAAAGTTTCCCCGACATTGTCAGTAGTTTGAACTTAAACTTCTATTCCGTTTTCGTTAAGTACTAAGTAACTCTCGAAACGGCTGCTCACTATTTCTATCCCACCGACAGTGTGCCTGTTTGTACATCTTGAAAAATCTTTAAGTTCACAGCACTTTCTTTCTTTGGCTGTATACAAGTAACAATGTCAAACTAATTTGAAGTGTAGATTTCATATTTTGAAGAAGCTGACATCAGACCTATGCCAGACAGACAAATGATTGATTGGCTTAGTTGGTCGTCATACATTCAGGAAACTATCACAACAATGTCAAATCTATAAAAGAGGTTAAACCATTATACAGACCCCAGATCAAAAGTCATTAGGAACTATCTTACAAAAACAAACAATTTCTAACTGGTTCAAGTTAATTTTCCTTATTCAAACACCTCAGTACAATTGGAATGAATTACATGTAAGTTTTACTTCCTTAATAATAATGATACAACCCTACGTATGTAAAGAATGCTGCAATTGATCCCCGTTATGAAGAAAGCACTACTTCACGTTTATGATACAGACCTACGTATGTAAAGATTTCTGCAGTGATCCCCGTTATGAAGAAAGCAGTACTTCATGTTTATGATACAGACCTACGTATGTAAAGATTTCTGCAGTGATCCCCGTTATGAAGAAAGCAGTACTTCACGTTTATGATACAGACCTACGTATGTAAAGATTGCTGCAGTGATCCCCGTTATGAAGAAAGCAGTACTTCACGTTTATGATACAGACCTACGTAAGTAAAGATTGCTGCAATTGATCCCCGCTATGAAGAAAGCAGTACTCAGTCACGTTTATGATACAGACCTACGTATGTAAAGATTGCTGCAGTGATCCCCATTATGAAGAAAGCAGTACTTCACGTTTATGATACAGACCTACGTATGTAAAGATTGCTGCAGTGATCCCCGTTATGAAGAAAGCAGTACTTCACGTTTATGATACAGACCTACGTATGTAAAGATTGCTGCAATTGATCCCCGCTATGAAGAAAGCAGTACTCAGTCACGTTTATGATACAGACCTACGTATGTAAAGATTGCTGCAGTGATCCCCGTTATGAAGAAAGCAGTACTTCACGTTTATGATACAGACCTACGTATGTAAAGATTGCTGCAGTGATCCCCGTTATGAAGAAAGCAGTACTTCACGTTTATGATACAGACCTACGTATGTAAAGATTGCTGCAGTGATCCCCGCTATGAAGAAAGCAGTACTCAGTCACGTTTATGATACAGACCTACGTATGTAAAGATTGCTGCAGTGATCCCCGTTATGAAGAAAGCAGTACTTCACGTTTATGATACAGACCTACGAATGTAAAGATTGCTGCAATTGATCCCCGTTATGAAGAAAGCAGTACTCAGTCACGTTTATGATACAGACCTACGTATGTAAAGATTGCTGCAGTGATCCCCGTTATGAAGAAAGCAGTACTTCACGTTTATGATACAGACCTACGTATGTAAAGATTGCATATTGTATAATGTTTATTGAGCAATCAATCAATTAAGACGACGTTAAATAGCAACCTTAAGAGATGCAAGAAGTCGTTGCTATTGTACAATTTGACCACTATATCTCACAGGGCATAAAAGGATGCATTTATGTAATACATTTCATCTCTCGAATCTTTTTTATTCAGCAAATATAAACTTAGATATGCTTAATTCTGTCATGAAACATATTACTTTCTACTTGATTTGTAAAATATAATAATATTTAATATTTGATAGTGAACAATACATTACATATTGAATATACAATTATCTTAAATCATATCGTTTCTAGTTGAAAAGACTAAAATGTGTAAACACACATATTGAGAGTCTTGGGAGCTGTCCACCTTGAATTTATGTGATATTTATAAAATTCATTTAAAATGCACTTTGATTACATACACAACTATTACTATTGATACGAAAAGTACGTTTTCCACATTTTAGGCAGTTTTAAAAGTTATTTTGTACCATCTGAAATACAGGTATGGAGATGTTTTGATTGCAACAGCTTCTGCACTCGGTGTTGGTATGTCTTTCTTCCCATCGTTTTCTGATCCACTTTGAAATGCGTCTATATTTGGCCTAGGCCGCTCTGTTTCTTCAATTATATCAATGGAACAAACGGCACCTGTTTGAACAAGAAAAACGAGTTTAACAAATGAATTCTAAACAAATCTGCATAATTACTACACTAATAAGTCCGTTCCTACCAAATGCCCACAGCAGCGATAGATTACACCAAGCACAAACAGCTAGTTAAAAAGTCTGTATTTAGTTAGAACCTGTTTTGGGGTGTCAGGAGCCTATCCTAGGTTCTGACACTTTCAATAGTAACATTTTTTCTTTATGTTTAATGCCTGTTGCAACAGTACATGTAATAGAGTACTTGACAGGTGGGCAATTTACCTAGCCATTTTTTCTGAGAAGAACAAGAATTAGATTCTAGTCGTCAATATGTTCTCAGTAACAGTTGTACATATATCTTAAGTGTGTAATAAAGCAATGAATAATTTTGAAGGTACTAGTAAGCTCTTATACATACTAAATACATCTCTAACAACTTGATCAGAAGTAGAATGTGGTGGCCCTGCAACGAAATAATTAATAACTAAATTAAATTATTTTTTTTTTTTTTTTTTTTTTTTTTTTTTTTTTTTTTTTTTTTTTTTTTTTTTTTTTTTTTTTGTTTTTTTTTGTTTTTTTTTGTGGGGGGGGGGGGGGGGGGGGTGGGGTTTTTTTTGTTTTTTTTTTTTTTTTTTTTTTTTTTTTTGTTTTTTTTTTTTTTTTTTTTTTTTTTTTTTTTTTTTTTTTTTTTTTTTTTTTTTTTTTTTTTTTTTTTTTTTTTTTTTTTTTTTTTTTTTTTTTTTTTTTTTTTTTTTTTTTTTTTTTTTTTTTTTTTTTTTTTTTTTTTTTTTTTTTTTTGTTTTTTTTTTTTTTTTTTTTTTTTTTTTTTTTTTTTTTTTTTTTTTTTTTTTTTTTTTTTTTTTTTTTTTTTTTTTTTTTTTTTTTTTTTTTTTTTTTTTTTTTTTTTTTTTTTTTTTTTTTTTTTTTTTTTTTTTTTTTTTTTTTTTTTTTTTTTTTTTTTTTTTTTTTTTTTTTTTTTTTTTTTTTTTTTTTTTTTTTTTTTTTTTTTTTTTTTTTTTTTTTTTTTTTTTTTTTTTTTTTTTTTTTTTTTTTTTTTTTCTTTTTTAAAACTTTTTTTAAAACTCCTCCAAAAACACGGTCGACACAATCATTCTGAATAAGTAAAACATTTCACTACATTTGACGCCCTATTTCCTTTTGAAATCATGAGCTCTAGCAATGTTTTGATTTATCTGTTTAGATATTGAAAACACCTTTCCAATTATATAGAGATTTACATACTTTCATATACATTCTAAGCAAAATGCCATGGAAAAAAACCTTGAAGATTTAGTGAATGATATTCAAGCTTTTGTCATGGTCCACCTAATACCTCACAGGCAGTACATGTTGAATATAACCATTAGACTAAGTCTAAACAGACACTACATCCTTTGGTAGAAAAGAATGCATTGAATGCTTAAGAATTGCGTGTTAAAAACCTATTTACAAAATATCTGTTTTCTTGTTGTTTTTTTCATTCGTACGGAAATTCCTTTAACCAAAGATCAAAAAAGTTAATGAAACAGCTGTTGAATAACATAGCTGTAAGTACTACACTGTCACATAGTTACTGCTGATGTGAAATTGAAAACAAAATTTGATACCTGGCCATACTGTAGGGTCAAACTCTAACGTCGACAGAAAATACAGTCCATCTTTCTTCGTCAATGATAAAAGCAATTCTCTATACCTGTAAATAAAGAATACATCGGAAGCCAGCAGTAGCTTTACAATAATAAAAACTTCAACAGCTTAAAAGCTGTTAAATACGACAATGTTTTTATTTCAACACTCAGTGACAAAGGAAAATAAACGGTCTCATGCTCATGCTGCATTGCTGACATTCACCTTTGACATGCAGGAGGTGACATGTGTCACAATATAGCAACATGTGCATTTTAAAATGATTAAACTAAGGACAATTAGCAGTAGATTCTAACAAAACTATTACATGTACGTTTATTGAATTAGATTTATAAAACTTTACAAAGGCTTTTGAAGATTCCCCTGTTGGAAAAAATACTGCAGAGAAACAAATTAATTATACTTTGGTAGTTCTTTAGATTGATAACGATGGTCATTTTGTCTTTATTTCGAGTTTACCGAGTTTCCATTAGCGGTCGCAGAAACGCGTCACGGAAGTAACATTACTCTAAAAGTTATATAGAATAAACATGGGGCGTGCCATGTTTGGAAAAAAGGATTCGTGTATTAATCGTTTAAACGGAATAAATATTGAAGTAACATAGCAATCAGAAAGTTGTATTCTGTTTTTATCTTATTTTATTCAATAAAGAGGACACATAACTAACTCAAAATTTAGGCATCACAGTTTTTATGATTTTGCTGTAATGCGAAATATGTTCACGTATGCAGACGCGTCCGAGCAATGACGGCAATATTGTATGAAACGGAAATTGGCATTTTCATATCCGTATACGATCATGATAACGGTGAAATTCAATACATGTAGTTTTTCTTCTTTCTTGCAAGAAAATTATCAATGTGAAAACTGGTATAATTTTGGGATTACTTTATATTATCAATTCTAAACAAGAGTATAAGTTGTTAGGGCCATAGGCAGGCACCTTTTAAAATATATATGTTCTGATAAAACAAGAATAGGGGAGAAACGATGCCAGAATGATAAATAAGAGCTCTCAAGCAAGTAACCTATACCTCTGAAGTAGCTAGAGCTCTGAATCAACATTCTGAATTTAACCGTTCTGATTCTCATGGTCCTCTATATTTGCCATAAATTCCACGACCAGTAACAGAATTATATCTGAAACATTAAATGAACTAAGCCTTCAAACCAAATGCGTGACCTTGTCATTCGGACTGAGTCCCTGGGTGAACGTGAAAATTTGATTGAATATTGAATATCTCATAACTAGTGGCGAGCAGTTTATCTGACCGTCACTCCTTGAAAGAAAGTGTACCAGACTCCTATCCTTCGTAAGAAACACATAAAAAGTCAGGTTGGTAGCGGGGTTCGAAAACATGGCTTAAACATAATTTAACTTGTTGAAATATGTGTGGTAGAAGAGCAAAATATTTGAAAATGTCAATGTAATTTTTTATTTTGGTAATTGATGTTCTGTCACTTACCTCTGATGATCAACTAGATTAATTGCTACTAAGGATCTGCTATCCCATATCACGTCATATTGCCCACAAAGCTCCCTAAAATATGTCAAAATAGGGGAAGATCAAAACTAAAAAGATGCTAACTGTAAACAAGAAACAGTTCTAAATCCTCATCATATAGCGTATAATTTCGTAAAAGATATACACGTCTAAAATTTTGCATTTCAACAAATATATGAGGAAGAACAAGCAGTCAATATTGGCGGTCAAAGTCAGTAATCCATGCAACAATAGAGTACTAATAAAGTGCCAAATTAACCATTTTAAAAGATTGCATAAAAGCAAGATTAAGACAAGGTTTCTTCCATAAAGTTCTGATGTGTTTTATTAACTTCTACCTTGTCAGTGGCAAAAGATTATCCCTTAAAATCAGTACAGAGCAGATAGTATGCCCACGATCAACAGCGGTCGCTATTAAGTCATTTACAAATAGCACCTGTTGAACAAACAACTTATGACACTGTTCCAATTGTAAGACGGACAATTTAGCGTGGGAATGCTTAAAACCGCAGACAGGCAAACTGACAGACCGCTGGACAAAAGCGTCAACTCTGCTCTTCCTTCGGTAGCATAAAAAGTAAACACATACGTTACTGAAAAAGTACTTACGCAGACAGGTCGAATAAATCAGCTACATACATCTTTAACCGTCCATCTTAAATCAAAAGGAGTTGGAAATAGGGGAAGGGAGGGGCTCTAAATGCTAATAACTTTGCAGCATCTTTATGAATGTAGAAATATAGTTTCGCATATTAGCATGCCTATGGTGAGAATCAGCCGATGATTATTGCTCGTTTATACCCACTTCAAATTTTATGTGGGCGGAACATAAGAAATAGTGTTAAGACTAGAGAAAATCCTAAAGTAAAAGATAAAAGATCAAGCAATTTCGTATTTTAGCTCCCGGTATTATGCAAATAAATGTCTGTCAAAAAATTTGTAAACGTGTACCTGGTAAAGTTTCCCGACATTGTCAATAGTTTGAATTTCAACTTCAATTCCGTTTTCGTCAAATAATTCTCGAATCGGCTGCTCAGCTATTTCTACCCCACCGACAGTGTGCCCCTTCTTGTACATCCTGAAAAAAATCATTCAATTCATAGCATATTTTTTCTTAGTATATCAATTCGACTTTATAATTATGTACGACATACACATTTTTGGTGTATATTTCAATTAAAGGAAACCCATAGTTTTAGGACATTTGCACCAGTACAAAGTATACAATATAGCCAGAAACATTACTTTAGCTGGTAGGCGACTCTTACGAATACTGTAACAGAATGTCAGATCTAAAAGGATATCAAGTACACACCCCAATCGGAACATCACTCGGCTTTTTTCGTAGCCTGAAATAACTATTTCTACGGAAAAAGCCGAGTGATGTTCCTGTTGGTACACACTTAAAATGAATAGCAAACTAACATGTGACTTGCCTGTGCAATTAATTACTTCAGGTCATCTGTGATGCATGGATTCAGGTAAGACTACACGGGCAGGTTGTTCATGACCCATATTAGTCGAAAATGGCTGACCTCTCTTATCAAACACATCAGGAAAATGAATCCATTTAATAAATGATACTCCAGTGATATCGCTGCATGATAACAAAATCAAAACTTACCACAAAATGTCTGGAGATTTCCCACACAAAGGCAAAAATAAAGATTTTATTTTTCCACCAAACATCACATCCTCTTTCTCATCTAGAAATCTTCAGAACAAAAGGTAAAAAATAACAAAATGACTTAAACTACGCTATATTTGATAAGATGCAAACATATTTTCTGCCTACATGTGTGAACATTTCTCTAAACAGCAGCTGGAACATTTCGGTGTATCCGTTGTACGTACCATACACATGTACATTTGTATATGCGGCTGATATTTTGTCCATAAAATGGTTCTACTGACAGAAATGCTGTTTCGTATATGATTAAAATTTATGCACAAACAAATCTGCGAAAGTCTTTCTGTCTCTTCATTTCTTTGTTACATAAATCGCTGTTACTAAATAAGTCTTTATTACTTGTCATGTTTGCTTTGATGGAATGATGTGTCGCCAACTGCCCAACGATTCACCCACTCCGTGTTATCAAGGATGCCCTCATCCAGGTTTGTTTCACACGTTTTACTAGACATGCTTCACTTTGAGCTCTGAAGAAAAAGATATATAAAAGTTGATGTGCCATGATGTCTAAAGATTCAGTGGTCGACATATTAATATTAACTGCTATAATCTGCATTAAAAGCAAATATTACCGGACTTGGATAACGATCGTATGGTGAGGTTTTGAGTTTGATCTCTTGTCACACCATACCACAGACATGAACTAGAGCTGTCAGTAGGACAGCACGCTCCCCTTTTTATGGCTTGCCAATAAAACAAAACTTTGACAGTTAAGGACACACAGGACTTTAACTAGTTATTTTTAAGTACAAATCAAGAAACATTTTCACAGAGTTATCTTCTCTTGTTTACAGATAGGTCTCCATGATGGTACATAAGTACTCCAAATTTCAAAGTAATATCTCAAATAGTTAATTCAACAAGTGGACCAGAATGAAAATTTTAACTGAGTTTCTAAGTCGAAAAGGGCCATAATTCAAATAAAATCCTTGACAGAATTACCTTCTCCTGTCTATGTTTGGGGATCATGATGGTAAACAAGCATTCCAACTTTCAAAGTCATATCTCAAACAGTTTAGTCAAAAAGTGAACTGGTACGAAAAACTTAACCAAGATCCAAGTCAATAAAGGGCCTTCACTTTTAAAATAAATCCTTGACAGAGTTACCTTCTCCTGTTTACAGATGGGAGTAATGATACAAACAAGCATTCAAAGTTTCAAAGCAATATCTCGAAGGGTTAAGTCAATAAGTGGGTTTTATCCATCTTAAATGTATGTTTTAAGTAAAAAAGGGGCATAATTATGTCAAAAACCTTGTCAGAGTTATGTACTCCTGTCTGTTGATGGAGGTTATTATAATGAATAAATATGGTAAGTTTCAATTCAAAGCAATACCTCTAATGGTTTTGAAATAAAGTTGGGTGGTTCAAAAAAAATAACCATAGGCAATACACTTTCTAAGTAAAAAAGGGCCATAATTCTGTCAAAAACCTTGACAGAGAACTATGTACTCCTGTCTGTGGATGGAGGTTATGATGGTAAACAAGTATGGTAAGTTTCAAAGCCATACCTCCAATGGTTTTGAAATAAAGTGGGGTGGTACGAAAAACTTAACCAAGGTGTGACACCAACACAAACATCAAGGCGAGTAGGATAGCTCCCCTTTTCTTTGAAAAATCGAATTAAAAATGGTAGTGGCAGCTCTCTTGTCTATGGATTTTGTAAAGGAATGGATAAAGGATTAATCACGTTTGCTGTTATTTCTTTTTTCAAAGTATATTCCATAACCTACAATACATTATGAAATGCTGGTGAAAGTTCAACCTAACAAGGACAAAACAAACAAAACGGATGAAAGATTCGTCACACTTCATTATATATCATGTGTAACTCTAATACGTTATTCAGTTGCAGAATAGATTAAAAGAAATGCGGCCAAACATCACAGTGTCGATGTGAATTGTTGTTTCTAGTTAAAATGTTTGTGACTTACATTGTAGCAAAATCTAAGTGACATTGTCACTGACCTTAATTTGAACATGAAACGATAAACTACACATCCTAGATTTTGACCTTTGCAGAGGTCACGTGTGTTAACAGATCACTAAACAACAGAAAGATAAAACAAATTAAATCCGAATGTCATTACATCCCGGAAGCTACCGTATTTAGAATTCATGCTTACGAATTATCCTGTTTGCACTATTACACTTGAATTTGTGTATGGATAAATGGTGTTTTCTAATATAAGGGAGCAACTCCTCAGAGGCGGTATAACTATTTCTTTTGTTTTTTTTAAATTAGTAAATATGCGACAAGGAAGAAAAATGGACGTAGACACAAAACTGAACCAAGTTTCAACGCCCCTAACACTCAGGTGAAAACTAGACCTTTCATTTATTTAAGGGGATGAATACCCCAAGATATCATCTTGACCATATTAGATCTAGACTTCCCTTGTTCCCTAGCTTGGATACCATCGTTAAATGTTGACACTTTTATAATGTCCTACGTTATCTTTCTAACCTAGCTTGGATACCATCGTTAAATGTTGACACTTTTATAATTTCCTACGTTATCTTTCTAACCTAGCTTGGATGCCATCGTTAAATGTTGACACTTTTATAATGTCTTACGTTATCTTTCTAACCTAGCTTGGATAACATCGTTAAATGTTGACACTTTTATAATGTCTTACGTTATCTTTCTAACCTAGCTTGGATACCATCGTTAAATGTTGACACTTTTATAATGTCTTACGTTATCTTTCTAACCTAGCTTGGATACCATCGTTAAATGTTGACACTTTTATAATGTCTTACGTTATCTTTCTAACCTAGCTTGAATACCATCGTTAAATGTTGACACTTTTATAATGTCTTACGTTATCTTTCTAACCTAGCTTGAGTACCATCGTTAAATGTTGACACTTTTATAATGTCTTACGTTATCTTTCTAACCTAGCTTGGATACCATCGTTAAATGTTGACACTTTTATAATGTCCTACGTTATCTTTCTAACCTAGCTTGAGTACCATCGTTAAATGTTGACACTTTTATAATGTCCTACGTTATCTTTCTAACCTAGCTTGAGTACCATCGTTAAATGTTGACACTTTTATAATGTCTTACGTTATCTTTCTAACCTAGCTTGGATACCATCGTTAAATGTTGACACTTTTATAATGTCTTACGTTATCTTTCTAACCTAGCTTGAATACCATCGTTAAATGTTGACACTTTCATCATTTCCTACGTTATCTTTCTAACCTAGCTTGAATACCATCGTTAAATGTTGACACTTTTATCATTTCCTACGTTATCTTTCTAACCTAGCTTGAATACCATCGTTAATGTTGACACTTTTATCATTTCCTACGTTATCTTTCTAACCTAGCTTGGATAACATCGTTAAATGTTGACACTTTTATCATTTCCTACGTTATCTTTCTAACCTAGCTTGAATACCATCGTTAAATGTTGACACTTTTATCATTTCTTACGTTATCTTTCTAACCTAGCCTGGATACCATCGTTAAATGTTGACAATTTTATCATTTCTTACGTTATCTTTCTAACCTAGCTTGGATACCATCGTTAAATGTTGACAATTTTATAATTTCTTACGTTATCTTTCTAACCTAGCTTGGATACCATCGTTAAAAGTTGACAATTTTATAATGTCTTACGTTATCTTTCTAACCTAGCTTGAATACCATCGTTAAATGTTGAAACTTTTATCATTTCTTACGTTATCTTTCTAACCTAGCTTGGATACAGTAAAGAGGAATGTGGGCGCTCTTCGGAGCTCATAAAGGAAATTTCAAGATATTGTAGCAAAAAGATTATCTCAGCACAATCAACCATTAATCATGCAGAACTAAGACATAAATCACTTCAAAATCAGTGAATATTAAGCCAATAGTTGCAGAGAAATAGGTCCTCAAGATACACTACATGTACGAACAAATCAATGGGCCATAACTCAATGAACTATACGTAAGCGAAGGATGCCAACAATATGTAACTTAACACTCCTGTGAATTTTCAATGAACGAACAAGCGTTTATCGAGATGTAGAGTGCAATATATGAAAAATTCAAAGGACCAACTCAAGTAAAACATCCCAATAAAAATGCACAACCAGGCTTTATACTATGGTTAAAAACTTAATGAAAATTTATCCGAGTACAACTGGCAAGCGATATGCAGTAGATTTGGTACTTATCACTGCTGTGTGTTTCATTGAACTCCGGTCTGTGGTTGCTGTACATGCTGTCTACAGACACGGACACGCGCTATTACAATACAGCCTTCACGTGCTTCGTATCTGCACGGACCTATAATATGTAAGTAAAAAGGTCCGTGGTATCTGGTAGTATAACAAGACCTCATCGACTTATTTTTGTAAAATCCGAAGAACTAAAGGAAGATAAGAAGCTTATAAGATACCAGTGCACAATATTCTAGCGAAGGATGAAAAGTTACACAAGCAGTTAAAGTTTTTTGTTGTTGTTTTTTTACCCTACAGGGACCCTAAAAAAGCAGTTGAAGTTACTTGAAGGCCAAATTGCAAGTATGTGTTAGCATCGTTAAATGTAGACACTATTGTAACTCTTTACATTATCTTTCTTATATAACTAAGGATCTGAAGTAACATCAAAGTGAACGGACATGTTTATAAAAGTTGTGCTTTACCTCCAACAGGGAAGGCAAAAGGAGACATTTATTATTACAAATCACGTGTCTGTTAGCATTTTTATTCAAGGAACGTCAGACATAAACATAATGTTTGAGCAACTCTATAAAGACACATATTACATTTTAAATGTTTCGTAAAATGTATCAATACGAAATGTCTGAACTTCACAAATGAAGGACATTAGCCACCTGCTCAATTTTACAGATACATTCTTTAGCACCATCATCATCTTGTTTTTTTTCAAAGTTTAAATATGATTTACTTAAACATATATTACGATAACGTGAATTGAATATTTTCCTTCATGTTTTTATTATTTTGTCGAAGTAAACTAAGACAATAATTGTTCAAATGCATTTTCAGACATATATTTTGATAAAGGGGATTAAAACGACCTTTACAACATCATTCAGGGGCTAATGTCCACCTATGCAACAACATGTCCGCCTATGTAAATTTGAGCATTCAGCTGGGTTTTTCATTTGTTTTCTTTACTATAGATCTTTAAACAATAAATAAAACTACTTTCATGGTTTTAAAAAAGCAGTTAACTTTACATCAAGCAAAACACCACATTGTGTCATCAATTATTTGATCTGGTGACCTATTTTAACCAACGTGATCCATTAACAAACTGAACCAACATTTAAAGAAGACAAACATTCTGACCAACTTTCGTGGTAATTTTATACAAAAGAATACTAATAAGGTTTGTCCATGAGCTAAACTGGTCACCAAGTTTTCATTCTCACGTGACCAAGTTTCAAACGAGACCTAAAGATCATTAAAACTAACATCCTGACCAACGATCATTGTAACTGCATCTAAAGCGCACATAAGGTTTTCTATGATATGAACTTAGGAATTACTTGTAGTTTTTGACCCAACGTGACCCAGTTTCAAAGGAGACAAACATTTTGATCATTTGGGTATAAAAAGTGGCTTTAAAGTATTCTAATTGCTTTTTTCTATGATTTCACTAGTTGCCTGTGTTTTCCCACCTGACAACATTTCAAACACTATTGAATGTCAATGGACTCGTAAGAAAATTGACTGATTCAGACTTTATAGAAAATATAAATAACCACGATGTATTAGTATTTCTTGAAACTTGGGTATCTGAAAAAACTCATTATAATTTAAATATACAAGGCTATTGTTCTAGCCATTTATTTGGAAATAAATCACCAGGTATAAAAAGGTGGACTCTCGTTATCTCGATTTTTTTGGGACCGAAGAAAATAAGTCGAGATAACGAAAAATCGAGATAACCGAAGTTGGATAAGATATGCTCGATAGGGGATAGGAGGGAGGTAAGGAAGATTATCGTTGACAGAAAGACGTTTGCGTCTTTCTACCATCTTATGATCGTGTAATACACAGGTTGTAAAACAAAACTAGCTCGTAGGTTTAAATCAACTAAAGTTCAATTCATCTGATTTATGTTGCCTTGCACCTCGGTGCCGAAAGATTGAATTCCCCCGGGTCCTTCTCCAAAACTCTCAGCGTTTGCCGATCCAGATATCCTCCCGGGTTGGTTACCGGGACCTTCTCTAGATTGTTCGACTTGCGCTCGGACAAGTTCATGACTTCCGCCCTCCGACATGACTCTTCCGGTTTTTTTTTTCAATATCGAAATGTTATCTGTCTAATTTTTCTCAGTTTTGACACAATTCAATACAAATTTCCCATTCCGCATATAACACATCTTACGTCGCAAACAAAAAAAAAAATTAATTTTGGGTCGTTTACCGAATCACTGAGTGAATAGCCGCGCGTGGTGTTTTTCGCACCTCTGACAGCAGACGACAATTGAGCGAATGCAATCGTGTGCAGCTTTTCGCACCTTGTTTTGCAGGTGATAAATGTCAAATCGAGATATCCGATGTCAAAATAGAGGAAGTTTCATAGTCGGGGATCAAAAATTTAGTCGAGATAACGAAAAAATCGAGATAAACAAATCGAGATATCCGAAGTTGATTTATATAGAACAAGAAGGGAAAAAATCGGGACCGAGAAAATCCAGTCGAGATATCGAAAAATCGAGATAACCGTAGTCTGTATTATAAATCACACCTAAGAGACAAAATTCAAATTATAGAAAAACAACAGTGTGGAATAGTTTGGGTTGAATTTTGTAAAAGCCTTTTCTGTTTTGATAATGATGCATTTCCATGTAACGTTTATATATGCCCAACTGAATTTAGGGAACTTAACCAGTCTGATATCGATATGTTCGAACAAATAGAAGCAGGAATCGAAAAGTATAAAATGCAAAGCAAAGTATGTGTTAACGGTGACCTAAATTGTAGAACATCTGATACACATGACTACATTGTTTTTGATATATTTTTAGACAGTGACAAACATTTAGAGCGCAATATTTTCATTCCCCTGAGGGTAAACAATAGTCTCATTCAGTTATGTAAATCGACTAATCTATTAATAGGAAATGGTCGTTTGCAACAAGATGCCTCTGTCGGAGAATTCACATAGGGCGAGCACGGTCGATTATTTTTTATTAAACTACAATGACTTTGACTATATTAGACATTTTGAGGTTTAATCGCCTAACGAATTTTCTGATCATTGCGCTTTACGAATATGTATAGAACATAAACGCCCACATTTTGTATAATGTGACAATAGCATGACCCATGAAATATTTTTAGCCTGGGATGAATCGCGCATTGATGCGTATCGAAACAAGTTGTTGAATGATGTAGATTTGTCAGGAAATTTAAATAACAATAGCATCAATGAATCAGTTCGGGCGTTCACATCGTATATGCAAAAAAATGCATTCAGCGTATTTGAGAAAACGAGAAAATCAAACGACAGCGCAACAAAAGTGACTAGTGATCAGAATAACAAACGTTGGTTTAATCGTGAGTGTTTTACGGCCCGAAAGAAATATAACGAAGCTAGGAATAATTATGTGCGAGATAAGACAACTACTAACAAAGAATGTTTCCTTATAAAAAAACGTAATTACATTAAAATTAAACGTAAATGTAAAGCTATTTTTAAAAGAAATGAAGGTATGAGAATAGCTCATTTGGCGAAGACAAACACAAAATCCTTTTGGAAAAATGTAAAAACACAATACAAAAAACAGAATATTGAATCAGGCGATCTAAATATAAATGATGTTTTCACATTTTAGTAACTTGTATGGCTCACAATCAGCAACTCATCAGAACAATCAGGATTCCGAAATGCATGAAATATATAATGCAGATTTGGACTCTGCATTTACAGTAAATGAGCTAAGGAATGCAAAATTCGCCCAGAACAGTTTCAAAAGCCCAGGAACCGATCAGCTTATTGCTGAAACTTTCAAATATTCCTTCGATATTATATCTCCCTTCTTAATCGGTTTATACAATAAGATATTCACTGATGGAATTTTCCCTGAAAGCTGGGAAGAGGGTATCATTGTTCCAATTTATAAAGGTGGTGGTCCGAATGAAACCAAAAATTATAGGGGTATAACTCTGAATAATATATTATCGAAAATTAATTCGAAACTTTTAGTTAATCGCTTAACAAAATGGTCCGAAAAAGACGAAACACTAATAGATAACCAATTCGGCTTTCAGAAAGGTAAGTCAACAATAGACTGCATTTTCATTCTGCATGCTCTAATTTCTAAAACATTGGCCAATAGACAAAAACTTTATGTTGCATTTCTAGACTGGAAGAAAATGTTCGATCGGATTGACAGGACATATCTGTGGCATAAATTATTAACTGGAAACGTTAGCACAAAGATCATTAGATCCATTAAATCTATGTATTGTAGTGTGAATTCGTATGTACGTTACAAGTCGAATATATCGGACAATATAAATTCGAACATTGGAGTGAAACAAGGAGATCCAGCTAGCAGCTTACTTTGTTTATTTTTTTTTAAATGATATTTTGAGTAACATAAATTCTAATATAAATGGTATACTAGATATAGGTGACCTAAAAATATTTCTTTTATTATTTGCTGATGATGCTGTAGTATTTGCTCATAATCCAGTATCTTTACAGTCAATCTAAGCGATATAGAATCGTATTGCAACACATGGAGACTACATCTAATGTTAACAAAACGAAAATCATGATATTCGAGAATGGTCGGCATACTTTATATGACTTCTTTTTATATAATACGAAAATTGACAAGTTGATTCGTTCAAATACCTAGGTGTTCATCTTTTTAAAAACGGTAATTGGAGTCGCACACAAAAACGAGTAGCCCAACATGCCTCATTTTCACTACATAATTTGTTTACAGTATATAACCAACTGGAATTACCCATTTCTCAAAGCATAAAACTATTTGACTCTTTAGTTTCACCTACATTAAACTATGGGGCTGAAATATGGGGTTACCATTAGGGACCAGATGTTGAAGCTGTAAATTCGAAATTTTGCAGAAAACTTTTATGCGTTAAACTGTCAACTAATTTAGATGCACTGTATGGTGAACTATGTTGAATTCCAATGTATATACACAGAAAGTTGTTAATGGTAAAATACTGGGTCAAATTATTAACTTTAAACCAGCAATCACTTTTATTTAACGCTTACATCATGCTTAAAAATGATGTAGACAATGGGCGCACATACAACAGAAATAATTGTTCTCACCTAATAAAACAAATTCTTGATCAGTGCGGTTTGTCTTACATATGGTATAATCAATTTAACATGTTAATCGATTATAATCAGTTAAAACAGAGAATTCTAGACATTTATCTACAAGGATGGTTCTCATCAATCAATAATTCTAGACGCCTGGACATATATAACTTATTTAAACACTCCTTTGAATTTGAAAAATATCTCGACTTTGTTAAAGAAAAGAAATTTAGAATAGCTTATACAAAATTCAGAATTTCCTCACATGATCTGGCTACAGAAACTGGAAGATATTCCGATTTACCAAGAAATGATCGCATATGCGTTAATTGCAATATGAACATGATAGAAAATGAATACCACTTTTTGTTAATATGCCCTAAATATACCAATTTAAGAAAAAATATTTAAAACTTTATTTCTTAACCTGGCCAAACATTCAAAAGTTCGTAAATTTGTTGTCAACTAAATCTGAAAGTATAGTTAGAAATCTGTGCAAATTCATATATTTTGCAAACTTACACAGGATCCAATAATATTAACACCTCGAGACATTTCATAATGTTTTGCTCTTCTGCAAATCCATGTATATGCTTGCTTTTTTGTAATATGTTGTTGCTATAAGCATATTTGTATGTTTTATGCAATAAACTTGTTGTAAACTTGTTGAATACTAAACACAAAACCTAGAGTATGGGATCCTATACATCTATTTTTTAAATATACATGTATCAATAATTTTACCAACATCTATATTTTATAACAATATGATGAGCATAACATGTGCTACATATTCTATGTAGTTTTCAAAGTCATTTTGTACCATCGGTCATAAACGTAGGCGGATGTTTTAATTGCAGCCCCGGCTGAACTCAATCTTGGTTGGTCTGTTCCTCCACTGGATGCTGATGCGTTTACATTTTGTCCTGTTCGCTCCGTTTCTTGAAGTAACTCAATGGCACAAAAGTTACCTGTAATACAAGAAAAAGGTGTGACCAACTAATCTGTGCATAGTATCGTGATTACAGACAAGAAGTCCGGTACAAAATAGATTACTTTTAAACCAATCAAAACGGAACTTCGCCTACGACGACGAATAAATGTACCTGGAAAATGAGAAACACATTCCTATGTGATAAATATTCAAATATTAACACATATGTGATGTTATCAGTACCATGCTAATCAAATTAAGATGCCACTTCCTACAAACTACCAACAAGAACAGCATTTTACGAAGCTTGAGTCAGCAAGTCTTTTTTAAAACACAAGAGGCTGGATTTAAATGTTATGTGCCTGTCTCAAGTTCTGCCGACATGACTATTTCAATCATACGTTCTCAATATTAATTAAATATGAATGAATTTCAGTTATTCACCACTTTTGAGGTAATTTTGCAAATATGTATAGATATGTAACTGCCTTACAGGTAAACATCTACATGTAACTGCCTTACAGGTAAACATCTACATGTAACTGCCTTACAGGTAAACATCTACATGTAACCGTCTTCTCTTGATGCGTCAAATTAATATCTACATATTATAAGTAAATAATTATGCAACAAATTATTTTTAAAACAACTGTTGTACATACTAAATACGTCTCTCACAACTTTATCGGGAATTGTATGTGGTGGCCCTGCAAGGGAAAAATAATATGTTACATTATCAGTAGTTTTTATTAATTTTGCATTATCAGTAGTTTTTATTAATTTTGCACTATCACAAAAAGAAGCTTTCCACAGACTGCATTTATTGATAATACTAACAACAAGAGGGCCATTTGTCCTGAATATCGCTAACCTGAGTCAACAGAAAACTTCTACAACCTATGATTATACCTGCACGACATAATTATGAAGTATATAAAGATCTAACTATGTACAAAACTTTATGCTGACTGTACGTATCACAAAATAAAATTAATCATATTTTCAATACACATGTACAATATACATTGTATTATAATTGGTAAACATTACCACCCTGGTGGGGCCTCACTTTTTAAGGAAGCATCTTCATTTTAGCAGTTCTGGTAAAGAGTGATAATTTAGGTTAAAATAAAATTGAATTCTGGTCTTTTACTTTCACAGAATATCTTTTTAAGTTTCTATGTAATAGATAATATACAGAAAACAGCTTCACCCGACTCGGCGCCTCATTTTTAAGTGATCAACTTCATTTTAGTACTTTTGGTAGAGAGTCATACAGTGATCATATTGTCAAATAAAATTGACTCGATAATCTACAAGCTTTCTTCACAATCGAGCTAAAATAAATTAGCATAAACTTAAGAAAATTAAATTCTGACCAGTAGTTTCAGAAGAAGATTTTTGAAGTTTCTCTGTACTTTAATTATAGCGTAAGCAGCCATACCTTACTTGGGGCCTCATTTTATTTCTATGAATCAACTTGATTTTAGCAGTTTGGTAGTAAGGTCATCTAGTGATCATATGAGCCTAATTATAATAAATTCTGACAGGTAGCTTCAGAGATGAAGATTTTTAACCTTTTTCCTTTTGGTTGATGTAGCAACCAGAGTTCTGCAAAGATCAGAATTATTTTAGCATTTTAGTAAAGGTTAATACAAGGGGCATCCCTGCCAATTTTCTTTAGCAGCAGCCAAGTAGTTTCGTTCGAACCAATTGAACGACGCCAACGGACATCAAGTGGTCACAATAGCTCATCCTGGCACATCGTGCTAAATCACCAGCACTATCATCATTATCATCACCATTATCATCTTTTTCTTAACTAACAAAGATTGATACTGTACCTGGCCATACTGCAGGGTCATACTCGAATGCCGACAGAAAATACAAGCCATCTTTCTTCATCAATGATAAAAGCAAATCTCTATACCTGTAAATATAGAATACATCTGAAAACAACAGCCTAACAATTGAAACTCAACTGCATAAAATCTGGCTTAGATAGAATTATATTTTCCTTTTAGCACCTAGTGACAAAGAAAGCCCTACTTTGTGTCCTTGTTGCATTCTGTTCAAATGTGCTACGGATTTCAAGCTCCCTGCATAATGTCAAAAAGATTCAGAAATCATAGGAGACATTCTTATTGTTAAAAATGACATTTAACACCATAATGAACCAGGCAAACCAAAAATAGGACATGCATGATGTACAGGACAGGGATGTTCTTGTCAATGCGACATTTACAAGATCATAGATTTGTATCAAATTAAAGTTGTCGTAAGCAGATATCTGTAGGACCAGAGATGTGTAATTTTAAAGCTACTGGTAAAACAGTGGAAACATAAGTGAATACAATGCTTATGAATATACTGACTTTTTTTAATGATAAACGAAACCTATGTTACTTGAAAATATATGTGACAGAAGAGTATATTATATAAAAATATAAAATTTAGAAAATGGAAGGGTAATAAAGTCGAAATCTTCTTTCTGGTGCTGGGTCCTTATGTACTCACTTCTGATGATCAACTAGATTTATTGCTACAAAGGATCTGCTATCCCATATTACATCATACTGTCCACAAAGTTCCCTAAAATATGTCAAAATATAACAAATGTTACTTCAATAAATTATGAAAAGTACATAGAAATAGAAATATTTTGGACAGTATTTTGACACTATTTTGATCTAGATACCATTGCAGAACTGTGTCATTTTCTTAACGACTAGAATAAAATGCAAACAGAAAGACATTATGAGCAAAATCGTCAACCCATACAATACTAAAGCACTTACTGAAATTACCAATAACCAATACAATCTGACAAACTAACATGAAATTATATCCGACACAAAAATGTGATGTGTTTAAAACCACTAAGAAAAAAAGCACTGAAAAGTACTTACGCAGACATATCAAATAAATCTGCTACATACATTTTCAATCGTCCATCCTTGCTCTGCAACACAAATATAAGAATAAAGTGATCATAAAGATTTTAAAATCAAGGGCAATTGAAGAAAAGAAAAACAAGAGGTCCGTAGTGGCCCTACAATCAATGCTCACGTGAGTACTTCTGTCCTTCATGCCAAGGTCACGATGTATAATACATACAAACCATACAAACATCCACACATGAACTCATACATTGCTATGTTACGGTTTGTTAAAAATAAAACAATCGAAGTTTTTGTATCTCAGTAACAGTGATATTGTTTTATACCAGCAGTGATTACTTTACTTTAGATTTCTGAAATTATTTTGCAACATTGGGTTAATTCTTTAAAACTATTTGTTTCTTCCATGGACTTGTGGTTCAGCTCGAAGTATCCGTCACTGAGGGTAATCGAGGATCTGCCAACATTTGGCACCGCAGGCTTTTAAGAATGAGACTTTTACAGAGCTTTCTATTTTTAGCTCTGGTGACCATATTTTTTATCAATCGGAATCATTAGAACATATTAATGAGAGCTTAATGTAAGTGTGTTTCTGGCCAGTTCTGATGATATTCCATGCAGTGGTTTATGAGAAGTCACTAGAAGTAACTGTGGATGACGGACAGACGACGGACGCCCCGAGCCAGTGGCTCAGGTGATCTAAAAATGTCACATACATGTATATGCACTTTTTATGACGATTACGTGAACTACGTCTCATTGCACTAGGACCAATCGTCCGATGACTCAGATAAACCAACTTCAAATTTTGTTTGGTGGGAACATTTCACAAAACAATCCATCTAAAGCACTATGAGGAGATAAATGGTCTCTATATCTAACCCTGGGAAAATTTACATGTAACATCCATTTATAAATACGTCAAGTTGTTGTACCTGGTAAAGTTTCCCAATATTATCAACAGTATGAACTTCAACTTCAATTCCGTTTTCATCAAACAGTTCTTGGATCGGTTGCTCAGCTATTTCTACCCCACAAACAGTGTGTCCATTTTTGTACATCCTGGAAAAACACATAATTCATAGCATATTATTTCTTGGTACTTTGTATTACAATTCAGCTATTACATACTATTTTGAGGTGCCGAATTCAATTAAAATAAAACCCTATTTTGCTGAAGTTTACACCAAGACGATTATCTGAAAACATATGGTCCAAATGATTGTTCATGACACTCAGATTACTAGAATTGGTTGGGTTAGGACCGTTATGAATAACTATGCAGAATATCAGATCTATGAAAATGTTTAAACTTAAAACAAATGGCTTAAGCTACCAGAAAATCTCTGCAGACTAAATTTAAAAACTATAATCGCCACATTTGATACTCGTATATCGTTAAAGCTGAAAAGATGCTATCTGAAACATGGTTAGAACAATATGTAATATCATCGTAAGAAATAAATACCATTTGGGATAAATGAGCGATAGTCACGTGATCACCAGTCCTAGTTATACATGTATGTCTTATCAAATCAATTCACACATCAATTGGTGAAATAACTTTCCTCTTTTTTGATCGACTATCATTTCCAGATTTATCCTCTTTTTTTGTTCATATTCTTCGGTGGCATGATCATTGGTAAAATAAGATATCTTAAATACTTAACTGATATCATAACTTCCTAAAATTGTTGCCTACCTTTTATTGGTTGAAGGTCATGAGTTCGTGCATTGCTACCGACTATGCCTCTTCATGTGAGACAGTCGCCAGTTTCTTATAAATGGATGATAGGGTTCTAGTACTGACCCTTCCAATGAATGATGGTTAGGTAAACTGCCTGTCTGTAAAAAACTGAAATGCGACTGAAGCAAGTGCTATACTCCGAGAAACCTGGCTGAAACTTACCACAAAATATCTGGAGTTTTCCCACATAACGGTATGAATAGAGACTTGGTTTTTCCATCAAACATCACATCCTCTTTTTCATCTAAAAATCTTTTAAAGTAAAAAGACAAAGACTATACTATGTCAAAAGAAAAAAACAAAGCATTACTAAAATATATATTAGCTATGAAAAACACGTTTTATCTGAATCCTCCGTATGTTTGAAAATTAATATAAAGCAAGAACAAGAGCTGTCCCTCACAAGTGACAAATGCCCCCGAAAGAGGTGCCTCACAGTCTGTGTCCTCTCCATGTGCTCAATAAATGTGCTATGTAATTTTAAAATCCTTCCATGCATGACAGAGTAATCATGCATACAGTATTCCATTACTTTAAACACTAAGTGTGACCTTGACCTTTCAGGTAGGGACTTGGGTCTTGCACTCGACACATCCGCTTGATGTGCTAGACATTTGTGCCAAGTTATTTTAGAAATCCTTCAAAGCATAATAAAGTTATAGTCCGGACACAAATGTATGCATATATACAGGATTCCATTACCTATAAACTCTAAGTGTGACCTTGACCTTTCAGGTAGGGATGTGGGTCTTGCACGCAACACGTCGTCTTGATGTGCTAGACATTTGTGCCAAATTATTTTAAAATCCTTCAAGGCATGACAAAGTTACAGTCCGGACACGAATGTGTGCATATATGCATATATAGAGGAATCCATTACCTTCAAACTCTAAGTGTGACCTTGACCTTTCAGGTAGGGACGTGGGTCTTGCACGCGACACGTCGTCTTGATGTGCTAGACATTTGTGCCAAGTTATTTTAAAATCCTTCAATGCATTACAAAGTTACAGTCTGGACACGAATGTGTGCATATATGCATATATAGAGGAATCCATTACCTTCAAACTCTAAGTATGACCTTGACCTTTGAGCTAGGGACGTGGGTCTTGCACGCGACACATCGTCTTGATGTGCTAGACATGTGTGCCTAGTTATTTTAAAATCCTTCAATGCATGACAAAGTTACAGTCCGGACACGAATGTGTGCATATACAGAGGATTCCATAACCTTCATATTCCAAGTGTGACCTTCACCTTTGAGGTAGGGATGTGGGTCTTGCACGCGACACGTTGTCTTGATGTGCTAGACATGTGTGCCAAGTTATTTTAAAATCCTTCAATGCATGACAGAGTTACAGTCCGGACACGAATTTGTAAGTGGGGACGCACAGACGGACGGACAGACGGACGGACGGTCAGACGGTGCGATTTTAATATGCCGCCCTTCGGGGGCATAAAAAAAGCTGCTGCAAACATTTTAGCCTATCTTTGCTGTTGGTATCATTGTATGGTTGAGCAACTGACAATGCTTTAGTCCATCTTTACAGCTGGAAATCGTTCAGCCTATATGTAACTTTTGTGTAAATGATTTAGATCTACGGTCTCTAAAAAAAACAGTCACATGTGCAACTTTTTTCTCACATTCTTTATTCGTCACATAAAACATTGGTACCAAATTAAGCCTTAATTACTTGTCATGACTGCTTTGATGGAATCCGGTATTGCCCACTGCCCAGCGATGAACCCACTCTGTGTTATTCAAGACGCCTTCATCGAGGTTTGTTTCAGCAGTTTTACTTGACATGCTTCAATTTGTGTTCTGAAGATTAAAATATTTAACTAATGTGTGTCTACAGTTCCTGTTATTTCAAGTAACAATATTATATGTAACAAATAGATCTCTGGTAATGAAATAAATCATATTTACAAATGTAATCTTATTAGCTGGGCCATTTAGACCCAGTTATTAGACACTTAGAACACCTTTGGTCTTGAACATGAAATAAACCTATTTAATTCTGTTATTCGCCTGCAAGTATAAAAGGAAACCAGCTAAACTCATTTATTAAAACTGCAATCGTTATTACGTCCATGCAATAGTTAATATAAAACGACTGAATTATGTAACAAAAACTAGTACATAAGTCCTAGATTTTGACACATATTTTATCAATAATATTTACCCAATGTAAACAGCAGAATGACAAAACCTGTATGAATTAAAGTGTCATACCATCTAGAGTCTATAAGCTAAATAAAATATATAAACAAGAAGACGCGGCAATGCCGCCAAAGCAGGTTTAAACAGCGCCTGTAGAAATTTTAGAATTAAAAAAAAACAGTCATCTTGACTCCTCCCTATCTTAGTAACAGTGCCCTTGACCTTGACCCTTGTGACCTTGGGCCCAAATTTTTTTCCGCTACAATTTAAAACAATTTTTTTTTTACATTTTTAGTAACTTGACCCTAGTGACCTTGACCCCGAAAAAAATTTATTTTGCTTAAAACAATCAAAATACCAAAAATAAATAAAAATCTATTTTAGTAACAGTGACCTTGACCTTGAGCCAAGTGACCTTGACCCCAAAATTTTTTTTTGCTTAAAACAATCTAAAAACTAAAAATAAATAAAAATCTATTTTTAGTAACAGTGACCTTGACCTTGACCCTAGTGACCTTGACCCCGAAAAAAAATTTTTTTTGCTTAAAACAATCAAAAAACTAAAAATAAATAAAAATCTATTTTTAGTAACAGTGACCTTGACCTTGACCCTAGTGACCTTGACCCCGAAAATAAATTTTTTTGCTTAAAACAATCAAAAAACTAAAAATAAATAAAAATCTATTTTTAGTAACAGTGACTTTGACCTTGACCCTAGTGACCTTGACCCCGAAAAAAAATTTTTTTGCTTAAAACAATCAAAATACTAAAAATAAATAAAAATCTATTTCAGTAACAGTGACCTTGACCTTGAGCCAAGTGACCTTGACCCAAAAAAAAATTTTTTTTGCTTAAAACAATCTAAAAACTAAAAATAAATAAAAATCTATTTTTAGTAACACTGACCTTGACCTTGACCCTAGTGACCTTGACCTCGAAAATTTTTTTTTTTGCTTAAAACAATCAAAAAAACTAAAATTAAATAAAATCTATTTTTAGTAACAGTGACCTTGACCTTGAGTCAAGTGACCTTGACCCAAAAAAATTTTTTTTTTGCTTAAAACAATCTAAAAACTAAAAATAAATAAAAATCTATTTTTAATTACAGTGACCTTGACCCTAGTGACCTTGACCATAGTGAACCAAAAGCTTCCTCTCCACGCAAGCTACCTACACACCAAGTTTCATTACAATTGGTCACTCCTAACTCAAGTTATTGAGTGGAAACCATTTTTCTATTTTTAGTAACAGTGCCCTTGACCTTGAACCAAGTGACCCCTAATGCAATCCCAAGCTTCCTCTCTACACAAGCTACCTACACACTGAGTTTGATTGCAATTAGTCACTCCTAACTTGAGTTATTGAGTGGAAACTATTTTTCTATTTTTAGTTACAGTGACCTTGACCTTGACCCTAGTGACCCCAAATGCAATCCCAAGCAGCGTCTCCACGCAAGCTACCTACACACCAAGTTTCATTGTAATTGGTCACTCCTAACTTGATTTATTGAGCGGAAACCATTTTTCTATTTTTAGTAACTGTGACCTTGACCTTGACCCTAGTGACCCCAAATGCAATCCCAAGCGGCGTCTCCACGCAAGCTACCTACAGACCAAGTTTCATTGTAATCGGTCACTCCTAGCTCGAGTTATTGAGCGGAAACCGTTTTTCTATTTTTAGTAACAGTGACCTTGACCTTGACCCTAGTGACCCCAAATACAATCCCAAGCGGCGTCTCCACACAAGCTACCTACACACCAAGTTTCATTGCAATTGGTCACTCCTAACTAAAGTTATCCAACGGAAACCAATGTTTGACGCCCGCCCGCCCGACATACGACATCGCCATTCTAATAAGTAGGTTTTTTCAAAAAACCTGCTTAAAAACTCACAGGTTATTCGATTATCAGATTATAGTCGCCCGGCGTACTCCATGCGACCTTCTTCCGGTAAATGGCGTTTTCGAATATAAGGGAAGCAACTCCATTGTTTTTATTTATTTTGATAATCCGACTGAGATCCGATATAAACTTCTTAAAAGACCTCTTTTATACAAAACTTGGTAATAGGAATTGATATTTGTAAAACTACAGTTTTTAAACCGATTTAAACGCAGTGGATCTAACTTTTAATTTGGTAAATTTCATTGAAGGGCAGTGTCCGTGAATATAGGGGGTGCGGGTCTCCAACACGCTACGTTTGTCGTACAAGAGCGCTTTATCTGTCGTTCTGGCATGTTGGAGTGTTGATGCCTTCTGACGCGCCAACACGGCGGAACGAAATGGCAGAAATCAGCGGACATGTTTATTCTGCGGGCCTACCTGCGGGCCTATCTGCGGGCCTATTTAACATGTGTTTGAGCAATTTTAGCAAAAGAAAAGTGAAAATATATGTGAATTTGATGTTTAAATGATGTTTTCATTATTTTTGGTATCAAGCAGAGGTTTAGTCCAAATAATTGTACTCAACGGGTGAATATCGTTATAATTTTTGCTAGGCGCTATTCAGCTGAAAATGTTACGCCTTGAATAAACAATCGAAGAAAAATATCACTTACAGCTCAACAGAACACACACACAAAATTTACAAAGTCGGTGGACTGGGAATTTTAACAAAAATGAACTTAGGAATAACGCCTTAAAACAAAAAAAAAATCACACTAATTTTCAACTGAACACACAAAAAAAGATATGTGCAGATAACGGCCTAGCGGCCTGAAGTTGGCGGCCTAAAGTTTGTAGAATTATTGCCATTTGTACCTTTTATTTACTTTTTCTTGAGGCTCCCTGATTGGAACGCTCCCTTTTATTTGTCCCTTAGCTTACGTGAAAGGGGTCGGGGCGCATACCCTACCAGCCTTTCAGAAACATAATGAAATAATTGACATGAGAAAATTTAGTTCTGTGTACCTTTTATATATTTAAAATATACAGACACTTAATAATTGAATTTCTCTGAAAGTTGTTGCCCAATTATTTATAATAAACTGTTTGCTGATGTCGTCGCAGAGTTGTGTTTTGAAAATTCGTGAAGTATATATTCGGAAGATATTTTAAGCCGTTTCCAAGAAACGAAAAAACAAATCGGAACATAACTCGGGAATAATTCGATAACTCTCTATTATTGCATAATAGGTTAGTTGTGCAGCTTGCCTGAATCGTAATAAACGATTTGAACTTTTGAACTACTGTTGTCTAACCACTGAAGGCAAGGATATTGAAGGTTTATTCTTCAATATCCTCTGGGTGATATACCACATTGGTCAGTTACTGTTCCTGCTGTTTTGCGTCGCATTATGAAGTAGTTGTTGACCAATGACCAAAACGCCCATGCGTATGCGTAGATAACGAGCGCAGGTGCCGCCGCATTTTTGTTTCATTTCAAGACAAAGTGCACTCCAGCACCAGACTAGATATAACACAGTATGGTAAAGAAAAACATTCTTGGTCTGGTAACTTGGATTATAAAGTACTGTTTTGGCATTGAAATGAAAGATCGAAAAGACGCATATTCCGAATTAGTACAAAAAAAGTTATTGGATGAAATATTATAGACGTGGGTTAAAAAGTAAGAAGCGTATAATTAAAGTTTTGCTTAAGTTCAAAAGTCCCGTTTTCCTCAATTTCGGCACATCCATATTTCATATTTTTGAAAGATTTCTGTTGCCGTCAGTTTGTTTTACATACATGACGTCGGTAGTTCGTGTCAGACGTGCAATATACGGTAAATTAATTTTTTTGTTCTTCATTTGTCTGTTTTCATGTTAATATATGGAAATTTATGTTACATCTGTATTTTTTAAGTTGATTTTCTTAGTGTAAGAGCTAGTTTGGCCACAACACTCTTTCGTTGATTAAGATAGAATTCTAAAACTGTTCAATGCAATAGAGCTGTATTTTCACCTACATAAGATGTATTGCATGATATAAATATTGTAACATAAGGAGCGACAGTGATACTTCTTTGAATGTATCGCGAAAATTCAATTAGCTCAAACTCGTCTGCTGACAAAAATGTGCTTGCAGATATTCAAATGCTTACACAATCCTTTATGTGGTGTAAACGTCATGGCAACATCAGATGTGAAGTGAATAGCTGAGGTTAGAGGTTAAGGTGTCTGCCGCTCATCCCGGAGGTTGCAGGTTCGAGCCCCACTTGGGTCACGACCGTACCTCCTCATATGACATTAATACTGGGTTTTCTAGGAAGCGGACTAGACAGAGACTCGATAAGCTGAGAGCTAATCTTCACAAACGAGCTAAAATAAATAACTATCTTGAACTTTCATTCCATTTATATCTTTTATTGAGTTCAGATATCCTTGTGTAATTTTGGAAAGGTAAAAAGTTGAAACTGAAATGTAAAAAAGTAATGACTATATAAAGTTGGTTATATAGTGCCGGGTCATACAATAGGCGAACCTGCACTGCGTAGCCAACAACAAAGATACAATTCCGCATACCAACCGGCAGTTTTATTTTGTCGCCCTTTCGGAGATAATGCGATACATAGGGATCAGTTTGTCCGTCTGTCCGTCAGTCCGTACATGCCTAGTAGACATTAGGGGGTAGGGTTTTAGTGCAACTTAGCATTATAAAGTTGTTTCAGTTCATTCCGTCATTAAGGGATTACAAATGGTATTGTTGGGTTAAGTAATTGTATTGTGGGTTAAAACAGATAAAAGAAAGATCAAAGGGATAACATCACCAAGTCCGTTTGGTGAGTACGTCAGTTTTAGGCCGCTAGGCCGCCAGGCCGCCAACTTCAGGCCGCTAGGCCATTATCTGCACATATCTTTTTCAGTGTATTCAGTTGAAAATTAATGTGAGTTTTGTTTTTGTTTTAAGGCGTTATTTCTAAGTTAATTTTTGTTAAAATTCCCAGTCCACCGACTTTGTAAAATTTGTGTGTGTGTTCTGTTGAGCAAAAGTAATGATTTAACCTTTTCCCCTGCTAGCATCTGCCTCTCAAAAAGTTTAACTTACTAGCTGGCAGAAAAGGTGTCTGCCTTTGCGACCAGTGTACACCATGATAATCATTATACCCAGCTATATATAGCAGCAAGTGATTCCACTTTTCAGCCAGTACATTTTCTGTCATCACCACTTAAAACGTTGTCTCTTAATTGAAAGATGGACCATTTTAGATAATAATGCCGGTTACCTAGGAGACAATTCATTTAGGATAATATGACAGTGATGTAATATAGATATATAAAGGCCTAAATCCATTGTATAAAAAGGTAGATCAGGCATGCAACATAAGATTTAAATTACAGTATCCGATGATTTTACACAATAACATATTGGACTCTCCTGCTGTGTCGCTGTCACATTGTCCTAAATGAACTGTAGAAACATAACTATACATAAGCGAATAGTAGAGCTTTTGAATCAAATATTAAAACATGGGTAAACATGGGTAAAACCTGGCTGAAAAAAGCACATAGGGCAAGTATTGAATCATATAAAGTATTGTAATAAACTGGTTGGCTCGGTGGGTTTAACGTCTGACCAGGTTCGGGCCAAAGCTAGATTAAACTACCCTTTAAATTTAAGGGCGTCAGTGGATTTAGCTGCGACTTTTGTCAAAAAATCATCAAACTTTGTAAGTGCATTTTAATACTTAAAGTGTCCATCAATTTGAAATGGTAGTTAGTTTTTATACATAATAAGTGGAATATTTACACTGGTAATTATGGATTTTTGCAGATAAAAGATTATTTTTCAATTAGATAAAATACGAACTCATGTATATAAGTGCTGTGTTATTGTTAAAGACAGGTGAAAGCACCAACTCAACATTCATTCTTAATTTAAAAAGTCATTTAAAAGAAAAGTATGTGAGTAAATTAAGATATTTTATAGTTTTCAAGACAAAACCAATTTTGATTACTTACAAAGGGAAGTAAATAACAAGTGTTGTGCCTTCTTGAAATTTCCTCCCCTTTCAAAAGTCTATTTTGCTATTTCATGTTAATTAATAATTTACTTATCTAAGAATTTATGTACTTGTCCTTGGTAAGAAAATATTGCAAAGCTGATGCATATATCCTTTGTATATTATCACAGTATTGATTTATAAGGCTTACTTGAAATACTTTCATTATATAGAGGATAATTGTTGGTTTCGGTGTAAGATCACGTTATAATTTCACCGAGTGGGCACCAAAAGTGATATTTTCACGAGTGGCGCAGCCACGAGTGAAAATGACAACTTTTGGTGTTCACGAGTGAAATTAACGTGATATTACACCGATACCAACAATTTTTCGTTTATTTTATGGTTAAAACTCTACTTTTATTGAGTTTGCTTCTATAAAATAACGAAAATCGCGGGAAACGTCATCAAAAAACATAGCGCAAATGACGTCATTTTAACGACGTCATCGTCGCATGGTTTCCAGCATTAATTACGCTCGGTATACTTTTTGACGTAAATCCGGGTAGAAGATTGCAAAAACAGTGAAAAATAAAAATGGTAATCCACTGTTTCAAAACTGTGGATTATCACTTTTATTTCACTGAGAAAACTCTATAATTCACTCGAAAACATTAAATAAAACAATTTATTTATTCTCGATTGCGAAACAAGTTCTTACAACTTAGATTAATCGCTCTCGAGACTCATTCCAGATGGAATCAATCTCGAAGAGAGAGAGAGAGAGAGAGAGAGAAAATGATGAATTATTTGTGCCTTGCCTAATAACACTACCGAAAACGAAATATATTTAAATTTATATATTTAAAATTAAAAAAATTATTTCAAGTTCAATGAGTAAGTTATGTAAACAAACAAGTGATGTGGTGAATAAATTTTTAATCTGTTAATTTTTTGTTTAAAACACACAAACAATCATCCATGCATATCATTGTATTGCTCACTCTTGAAATAAAAACATACATGTACCTGTCACATTCAATAATTTTTTGACAAAAGTCGCAGCTAAATCTACTGACACCCTTAAATTCAAAGGGTAGTTTAATCAAGCTTTGGACCGAATCTGCTGACTGCCACAAGCTGCACTGGTTCTAGCTACTAGCCTACATAAACGTAGGATTCGAGACTCACTCTAGATTGAAGCAGCCACTAACAAACTATGATAGATAGCGAGGCGGCAATGTGGAATTATATGTCTTGCTGAAGGACACTAACACACATAGGCACTGGTGGGGATCGAACCCTGGATCCGCCAACTCTGAGGCGAACGCCCCACAATTGCACCATGCACAGCGGTTCCCGCGCCTAATTCCTTTGTCTATCATGTAAGCTCCATTACGAGCATATTTTTTTACTAACAGGTTCAAAGTTTTCCAGGTGGTTTACTGTCAATAAATAAATAGATAAATAAATAAAATACAAACATTTACCTTAAATACGACGCCGCGTGTTCAGCCCAGAAAAGCGTCAAAAGAACATGTACACGCTCAAATAGGCGAGATAATCGTGAAAACTATGCAAGGTGATTATTTGCTCAATATTCCCGTGCGTGAAAATGCCGTGTACGAGACAACAATAGGGTATCAAAGTCGAATATTTTATCCTTTGATAATTTATCGCATCACATTGGGTAAAAAAAAGAGTTAAAACTTGAAGAAAAAACAAACATATTTCATGGCTGTAACTCTCAGTAGTGCTTGACACCATTTGCCCACCAATCGGACCGCTAAGATTTTCAAATAAACGTCTTTTTTATTAAAACTAATTACTGAAATCACTTAGCTCTTAACAGAAAGCACTTTAGCTCCGCCCACAATACAATTAGCTGGCTATGCAATAGGTCATCACTTACACCTCTCTATGGAACGCCATGACCGCCTTATCATGACTTGTTTGCTTATATTCGGTACATATTTCATTATATGCAGTAGATCTTTTATTATATACAGTTGATATTTAACTATATGTGGTAGATAGTTCATTATATGTGGTACAAGTTACTTTATATGCTGTACTTTCTTTGTTTTATGTAGTACAACTCTTTTTACTGTCTTTATATGCAGTGCATTTGAATTTGTGTGCTGTACAAACACCAATATATGCAGTAGATTTGTTGTTGTATGTAGTAGCTAAAACGTTATACATGGTGATTTTTACATTATGTGATGTGCAAACATAAATATATGTGGTAGTCACTGTGTGCATTATGTGTGGTGCTTTTGTCCTTATATGCAGTGCAAATCACATTATATATCGTACTTTCGTTAATATACACTGTAGATATCACATTATATGCTGTATATGCGATTTCTTTAGATGCTGTGCTACCAGCATTATATGCGGTAGTAATATCTTTATATGCGGTAGTTTCGTCATTATATGCAGTAGTTTCGTCATTATGATGAGATGGTTAGGATATTTCCGAACGATACCGTAAATTGCCGGATTATAACGAATCCGGATGTTTCACACGAGTAATTATTGTGCACCGAGTGTTGAATGCAAGAATCAGACAAACGTTATTTCATACAAACTTTAATAAAAAAGGCATGAATATGTTCTAACACTTGTAAGACTGAAATAACATTTTCCTGAACTAGTTAAATAAAAGCTTACATGAAATAACAACTCATGACAGATCCTATATGTATTGGCTAAAAGTATACAAAGGGTTTTTCCAGGATAAAATGTCGGGGGTGGGTGTGCGGAGGAGGATCAACTAGCTATTTTAAGTGTGGGGGTATTTTTAATTAAAACTTTCTTGTAAGTGGCCAAAAGATGTATTTAATTTACTTGAATATGTCGTTGTTTGCCAAAAAAAAACACCAAAACCTCTACACCACCGCTCCTAATTTTTAGGTGTCCGAAGGACAACTATAGTACCTACCGGCATTTTGAGGCTTGATTCTTAAACCGAAGACTGATTATTCTCATCTGAAAATCGTCCGACACAAAATAGTTCAACGATCAGAATCAAACATTTGAAAATGTACGTATATTGCCGAAAACATTTATTGCTTGATGAATAATTCATGCTAAACTCTATACAATCGTTTATCATACAGAACCATTTTCGTCATATGTTGATATATTTTTTCTACACATAGTATGCTCGGAGTCAGATTGTTTCATTTATACTGTAAACAGGCCCTCTTCACATATTATCCGCCATTGAAGAAAATAGTCAGGGCAAACAATATTCCCGATCGGAGGATCTCGGCAGATTCCGTTAACCCATGCCGAGGTGTTCCGATTGATAGTGTTACGAGTTATTTTTCCGCCATATTGGATACAAATTGACTGACCATGACTATTACCGTCTTCCAGCGATAATTACAAACCAGGGTGAATGTGAAAATATCAGTTAAGAAAGGAGAAGGGCAAAAATCGGTCAAGATTTCCCAAACATGTATGCAAATTGCGTTAGCGGTAAGTCAACCTTGGGTGATTCGTAAATAAATTAGACTGTATCTAAACTCTTTTCAAAGGAGAATTTCTCTTTGACCGGAAGCAATTATTTGTAAATTCACTACTGTACATATAAAATTGCGTATGGTCTCAGACATTGACAGACATACAATGTGCGTATTACTATATATGTTACGTGTAACTGTTATCTGTGGTATATCTTTCTATCATAATCATCTTTGATAAGCTTCCGGGTCAACTCGTACCTTAGTCCTCTCGTACCTGAATTGGTAAAAAAGTCAACTCGTACGTACCCTACATGTATGTAGTCAACTCGTAGCTTTTGTTTCAAAACTGATTTTTTCAGGTGAAAGTCAGTTATTGTCAATAGTTTGTGAGGTGCTTTTATCATAAAACATGTATATGTTGAGTTAAAATTTATGATTGAAATGTTATATAAGTTTGTTTTTTTCTTTAACTTTCTCTGTTGCATGCAAGAAAATAAATTACTTTGTAGGGTATTTTCATTCGAGAAGTAACTAGTCTTCTCAAAATTCAGTTAACTGTTACTGTCACTTGATCTGAAATTCCATCGCCTTTATGAATAAAATCACACAGAAAATAATAATTATCCCCGTTTCTCGTATTCTCAGGGTTTCTCATATTCTTGTTTTTTACATTTAAGGTGTCAAATTGGCAACTCTTTTTTATCATTTACAGAGATATGATACAAAACTGGCACAAAAAAAGTTTCAAGTGATTTGACTGAAAATTAATGAAAATATTGGCATTTTACTGAAAATGCTGAAATTTCCTAATTTTTTTGTGGTAGGGTTAGTAAAAGTGCTCATATTGTTTTATTCTGCTGTCTATCATTATTATTTTTATGTTATTTGTAACATATTATGCCAAGCTATGCACCTTGGCATTTATAAGTATTTGGTTTCTACAATGTCGCAATGCCCGAGACTCGTACATAAATCCCTGAGAATATGAGAAACTTTCTTCTCATTTCCGAGTATGAGGGTGACCTCAGATACTGTATCAGAATTTACATAACGAGAAAAATCATTCAATTTATGATGACACCAACTGAAAGATGAGTGTTTTTTCTATCAACTAACGTGTAAATAATGTTGCTAAAATGTGAACTGTCTTATAGGTAACAAATTTACATGCTTAGCCCCCTGAGAATACGAGAAAACAGGATAATTAAAGTTTGTACATAAATCAGTACAAAAATAAAACAGGAAGCAAATTTACTAATTTTATGAGTGTGTCTACAAACCAAATTTCAATGTCCGAGTGTCTATTGTATCTTAAAAACCCTAAGTTGAACTGAAATAAAACATATTTTCGTCATAAACATGATGAAAATAATACAATTTTCAAAAGTCCCGTTATTCATTATTTTAGTAATGCTAAAAACAAATGATTACGTAAGGTATGATTTGACTTTTTTCAAAAATTCTCTTTATTTCTTCCATTTTCTGATACAATTTTGCAAAATATAGTATTTTAATGCAAATATTTAATGATGATTGATAAAAAAATACTATTATCTCAAAGATATTGCATAAAAAAGTTTAAGGTACATGTACAAGTTGACTTTTTCGAAAAAAAATCAGGTACAAGTTGACCAATTCAGGTACGAGATTACAGTTGATTGGTTACCTTTGATAATGGCTAAACGTTATAACTGATTATTATGGCCATTAGGGTGTCCGGTAGGCTTTAAAACTTGAGGGTCATTGTCAATTCAGCGTAAAATTTTCAAGAGTCAATAGATTCTACATGTGATATTTTTAAACGTCGACCCATGGGTCATAGAGTTTCGAGCCTTGTATTTTATGTTTGCACATCACATTTTTTCATTTTGTGTTAAAATGAAGCTTTACTGTTGCATTTTCAGAAAATTCTTAAAACAGCTAGGTCTAGCAGCTGGCTTAAATGTTCCATTTTTCCTGTTTGTCACATATCTTCTCGCATGTCTGATTTTCTGAAAGCGAGTAGATTAAAATACAAGTTACCCCTCCGTTTCTCACTTTCTTATGCGTCAATGGTTGATGCGGCCTGAGTGTTTGGAATTAACATGTTGATGGACATGTACATTAAGTAATAGAGGCATGAATGAAAATTCATGAAAATATGACTCGTAGGGTTTTTTATTGCGGGTCAAATACAGGTATTTCAAAATTTTCATGGGTTAGAACCCAGGAGCTTGGGTTTACTAAACACCCTTGCCATGTTTGTATATATTTTAAAGTTAACTGTTTCTTTGGTTATCATTTTTCTTAATTCTGTAAAACATAACTTGTAAAAACTCTAACATTCTGTCTTTCAGGTAAAAAGGCATACTTGTATGATAGACTGAATCCAGACTGGGTCCCGTCAGTAAGCTTTTAAGCTGTACTTGTTGGCCGATGCTAACAGAAGAGGAAATGCCATTGGTACTCATCTTGGACTCTGATGAAACTGGCGCGACTTTGCAGATGGACATTGATGGTGATTTAATGGATGATATGAATGCAATTTTACAGAAACTAAGGACCGAAACGTCTGAGCTGAAAACTGAAGTGCTGAAACTGAAGACGAGATTCGATATTGACTATTGCAGGGACGATAATGACAAATTGAAGAACCTTACTGGTCGCCAAGCATTTCCAAAGTTGATGTTGCTTTATCAGTTTCTTGAACCATATTATGATATTTACCAAACAGACTAGCTATTAACAACATTGACTCTAATGAAACTAAGACTTGACCTGTCCAATATGTTCTTTAGCAGATGAATTTGATACAACACAGCCAACTTTATCAAAACTGTTCACTGCAACTATTGCAGATGTATAAGAGAATGCTGAAGCTCATTAGATGACCAAAACATGAAACATTCTGAAAAACTATGCTAATGGAATTTCACAAATACTTTGGCAACTAATTTGCAATGATTTTCGACTGTTTCGAGATGTTGAAAAGCCATCTGGACTTGATGTCTAAAGCCACGCTTGGACAAAATAATTAATGTTTATATGTTGAGTTTACCCTTTGAGGTAGAATTATAAACAGCCAATTTACTAAGTAACTGTGTCATTGTTGTCACGGTAAAAAATCTTAACTCATTCTTATTCACCGAATAAACATGATAAATGACAGGGAAATTGCAGTTTTATATTTACATTATACCAAGATAAAGATAAAGAAGCCTTATTTAACATCGCATATGATCAACAGACAACATTAGCTACAAAGCTATTGTGCGACAAACAGGGTATCCAGTAACAAGTACTTACCTTTTCCCAGAAGCCGGAAGCTTCTCTTTATCTTCCTGACACTACCCTTTTGTAATGCTGAGCGCCAAGCAAGGGAGCTGTCAGTACCATTTTTCTCTCATCTTTGGTATGACGCGGCGGAGGATCGAACCCACAACCTCCCGCACACTAAGTGGACGCTCTAACCACTAGGCTATCGCGGCGGTACAGGTCACTCAAGGTACAGAGTGAAACAATATCCGTATAATCCGGCAGATTCACGTCACTACCTTAATAACCCTATTAAATTGTTGTAAAAGTTTTCAATTAGTAGTCTAGTAGATATGAATAGGGTTTTCACATGCTTAAGAAATAGCTTATGCACTTGGTTTTGTTGAGGAGGAGAATTTATTTATTTGACTTAATTATTTAATCATAATTACTTATTCATTCTACAGGTATAGGGATTTAATGCCTTGTTTAATGGCGGTTAAGTGTATGCATGTGCGTCTGTACATCTGAGTTCAGCTTGTCCGAGCTGTTACTATCCATGTATTGAGGTATTCTTAAATAACTTGGCACAATTGTTCACCATCACGAGATGGAGTGTCATGCCCAAGAACCAGGTCCCTAGTTCTAAGGTCAATGTCACTCTCTTAAAGGTTAAAGGTCAAATTCAAGAATGACTTTTGTTCGGAGAATATCTTCTTCATGCTTAAGGGATTTTGATGTTACTTGGCACAAATGTTCACCACCATGAAACGAAGGATCATGTGCATGAACAAGGTCTAGGGTCAAGGTCACACATAGAGGTTCATTGTTAAATCCAATAATATATTTGTCCGGAGAATTTTGATTTAACATGGCATAAATGTTCACCACCATGAGCTACCCTTGTTTTTAGAATTACTTCCCTTTGTAGTTACTGTAAATAGCTTACTTTTTAACTTTTTTATTACTGGCTGTTGAGAAAAATCGAGACCACTTTTCTGTGGTACAACATGCATGTTACATCTAATATTTATACCCCCGAAACCAATTTAAGGGGGTATATAGGAGTCACCCGGTGGTTGGTCGGGCGGTCAGTCTGTTGCATTTTCCTTGTCCGGAGCATAACTTGAAAACTACAAGTTGGAACTCAATACAACTCATACAATGGTCAAGCGCAATGAGAGGAAGTGCAGTGTTCAAGAACCATAACTCTATCTTGACAAGAACCATTACTCCATCTTGACTAATTACAGAGTTATTGCCCTTTCTTACTTTTCCTTGTCCGGAGCATAACTTGAAAAGTACTAGTTGGAATTCAATACAATTTCATACAATAATCGCGCAATGAGAGGAAGGGCAGTGTACAAGAACCATAACTATATCTTTAGTAATTACAGAGTTATTGCCCTTTGTGACTTTTCCTTGTCCAGAGCAGAACTTGAAAACTACTTGTTGGAATTCAATACAACTTCATACAATGGTCAAGTACATTAAGAGCAAGTGCAATGCACAGGAATGTTAACTCTATCTTGAGTAGTTACAGAGTTATTGCCCTTTTTTACTTGTCTGGGGCATAATTCGAAAACTATTGGTTAGAATTCAATAAAACTTGATACAATGCTCAAGCACAATGAGAGGAAATGCAGTGAAAAATAACATTAACTCCATCTTGATTAATTACTATTAATCACATTTAGTGATAGGTCTAATTAGGTATTATTTTACCTATCTCTACTTGGTAAGGAGTTGGCCCTTTTTACAGCTGGCGGCTCAACACAGTTTTTGGGTTTATACAAGTGTACGTCAGTCCTATGCAGACTCTAATATATCATAAGAAACTTAAGTATGATTCATATTTGGAGGAAATATTCAAGATAGATACATAAAAGATGTACAAT